>PGCI01000597.1:0-21596 GCA_002873125.1 Puccinia coronata f. sp. avenae
CAACACCTCAATTATAAGTCCATAATTGGTCCTTTCACATACAGTATGCATATATATCAAGTACATACGTGTGTAATGTGCATCTGTGACACGTGGGTGTGGCCAATTCTTGCAAGTAATTGGTTCAAGGTGAAGGAGTAGGAATTTGGGGGTACTTCCAGTGAGGAACCCTACATTATTTTACATGAGGATTCAGAATATGACATAATATTCTAAGTTATCCTCAAGGTGTAGAAGTTATTCACACTTTCTGTAAAAAGTGGTTATTTATTTTAGTTCTAACTGATTTTTAAGGGTTCAGAACTTTGTTAAGGTTTTTGGGTGAAAATAAGGTTACTAGTTATTATTCTTACTTTTATGTGTTACTATGGTTACCTTATGATTATTCCTTATTATTATAGTTATTTCATGTCTATTTGGTATCAATTATTAGCATATGTACTATTTTCAGGGTTTGTACATATGGTAATAATGTTTTTTTTATTTTTCATGTATTTCCATTAATTTCTATATTACTAGTGTTGCTTTGTCAGGTTGTCTCTGACTCAGTAGCAAGCTGACATTCCCTCCCTTTAAAATGAGACTTTAGAAAACAAAATTCACTCTAATGTCTGTAATGAAAAAAACATTTCCAGGTTCTCTTAAAGGCTTTGTAATTTATCAGATGTTTGGTGTATCAGGTATATTATCCTTAGTAAGCTATTTATCTTGTTCAAATGATTTTCCTTTATATCTCATTTAATGAGGTGTAGCTTCATGTGGTACAATAGTGTTATTGGTATATCAAGGATTTCAAGGTTGATTGCAAGCTGGAAGGACACTAGTAAAAGACTCAATCTTTAGCTAAAATAGTTATATCAAATGTGAAGGTTCCAAAAATTTAATGCATCTTTTTCTTATTGAGGTAACTAGAACTACATGTACACATCAGTGATTGATTAGTATTCTAAACATTATGATTAATTTCCAATTCAGGAATCTTTTTATTTATTCTCTTTGGTTTTTCAAATCAAAACTAATTCCAATATCCTATAGAGTTTCACTCAAGTAGTTTGCACAGGGAGTTCATTGCTTGTTTTCTTTAATCAGGGTGTTGAACCTTCTTCATGAAATCTTAGATACAATTTGTTATGCAGGATGGGTAATATTGAAAGATAGTTATAGTTCACTATTTGAATTTCACTTAATGCTTCCTGGATAAGAATATTGTAAGAGCCAGGTAGACTAAAGTGGTAGTTGCAACATATGAGCTCTAAAAGGCAATAATTAGAATCTTATAACCAGTTCAAAATATGTAACTAATGAAGGTGTATTTCAGATACCAGTTGAAAAAGTATTCACTACTGTAGTTACTCTAAAAAATTGATTTCATTAACTATCTTTGCTTTAGCAATTATTTTTGGATAAGTCCAGATCCTTGTAATATGTTCATTATATTTAGGGAATGTGTGAGAGGGAGATTCTAATTCCACTAATTCCACTGTGTATTTGAATTGCCTCAGAGTCTATAGTGTATATATGGTTTCTTATGAGGTAGATGGATTAATTATCCTGCTAGATTTGGCTTCTTATATCACGGTTCCAGCCAATGAATAAGTAAAAATTCATCTATCCTTGGTTAATAATTTGGAAAGATCACTTTCACATTTCTTACTACTGCACCAGGATAAACATGTTCTAGAAATCAGACTGGTATGCTTAAATTTGTTTATCCTAGTGACAGTTTTCTTGTTGAAAGCAGGTCTAGGTAATATCAATGTTTGTGTTTTATTAGATTCAAAAAGAGTTATATCTTTTTAATGTTTTTCACTAACCAGGTAGTAAGTATTAATTATTTGTATATGTACTTCATAATTAGTCAATTCTCAGATATTCTCATTGTGCAGTGGTAATTGAAGCTAGAAGTGGAGGGTAATTTATTCCATGTACACAGTATATGATTGAGGTTGCTTCCAATTTTTTATTTCTTAGACACTAAAAGTTTTCATGGTTTCTTCTTGGGGTAGATTCCCCTCTTACTGCTTCCTTATTAACATATTCTGGGTATAGACAAAGGTTATTGCTGACTTTCAATTGTATGATGTCCTTAAAAATTGAGCAAGACAGCAAGTGAAGGATGTCATTCAGTGCATCCCTTTTGAGACAAGTAGATTCTTTATTATTATTTCTGAATCAGCAATTGCTAAGCATTAGTACCATTGATGATATTGTAGTTATCAGTCCTTTTAGATTCCTCAGCTATGTTACTTTACAGACACTCTAAGCAGTAGTTTTTGCAAGGCAAAGAGGTATGATTTCATTGATGGCTAATGGTAGAATGGGCGGGTACTATCTCCAGAAGGCTTTTCTAATAAACAGGGAACAAAGTGTGATATAAGTAGTACCTTTATTTATTGGTACAAGTAAATACAGTAGTAGTGCAAAACAATTCAGATAATCAAGTTGTTGAGCTTTTGTCATGTAATCATAGATCCAAATTGTTATTCAAGATGATTCATGAAATGGCTGGTATCTCAGTTATAGTTATAGTTCACTTATTGAAATGTGACTTAATTCTTCATGTACAAAAATATTGTTAGAGCCAGGTGGAATTGCAGTTTTAGTTGCATCAAGAATAAGCTCTGAAATGCACTGGCAGTAATTTTATAATCAGTTCCAAATTGCAACTACTCAAGTTGTATGTTAGATACCCGTTGAATAATATGTTATTCACAGTATGCATTGCCTTGGCATTTCATTTGATGAAATATTCTTTCAGGTTTTCATGTTATAGCTCTATTAGCAATTAAGTTTGTACAAGTAAAGAGGCTCATGATATGTTTATATTATATCAAGGGATTATGTGAAAAGACTCTTAGTCTCCTTTTTATCTGTGTGTGTTAATTCATTGTTACACAAATTCTATCTGCTTACTTTGAGTTACATTGGAGTATATAGTGCGTACCTTAAATCATGGATCCTCAGAGGTGAATAGATTAATCATATTGGCAAATCAGGCTACTTATATGATGGTTGAAGCCAGTAAATATTATATGAGGATGGGCAGTATTTTTAAATTGAAACATCCATCCTTTCTTTTAGATTACTTTTAGTATTTTAATTTGATACATGATGAACTGACATTTTTTGTTTCTTGGCAGAGTAACAAGGACAATGGTGAATTCATGTGATCTCTGGGAATTTGGAATTTTATTGTTACATTGGGTATCTAGGTTGCAGTTTCTCTTATTGATTAATGTTTCAATTGTATTGGGTATCCAGGTTACAGTTTCTCTTATTGATTAATGTTGCAAGTGCTGAGTTTCTTGCCATATGTGTACCTTTGTGTTGTGTAAAGTCCTCAAATTATTTGTGTTACAGAGATCTTAACAGGTTAAATGAATTATACTGGGCAACCTTTTAAGATTGTCAAAATATCTTTCAGCAAGATGAGCCAGAAAAGCATAGAGGAAATCATGTTACAGCTGGGTTCAGCTAATGTTGTAGTTGTAAAACTTGTTCAATCATCTTGGTTTATTTTCTAATCCTGTTAAGTTATTCTAGTTTTGTTGTTTTTCTAACTCTGTTATTTTATTATTAAGAGTACTTATTTTGTCATTGTTAATGAGAGTTATTGGTTTAGAGTAATTAATATTTTCTCACATGTTTCTCTCTAATTTTTCTAGTCAAAATTCAGATAGATTTGGTCATTATAGCATATTTATTCCATTCATTCTTTCTCCATCTTTTGCGTCAATCTTATTCAAAATTCTAGGTACATGACATCTGTTGTTGCCGTTGCGGATATTGAGATTGGAATGTTTAGAAAAAAGATAGTCTAATGAGACAGTAGAGAAGCTATTACCTATTCTTTCCCCTTTGTGTATTTGAACATGGTGCGGACTACCATCGCTACGTTGGGAATGGTAATTTGACTGACCAGTTTAGTTCAGATAGGTTGGTACTATCAAGGTGTTGATCTGCGGGGTGCTGTGTGTAAAAGAAGAGGGAGCGCTATTGTGAATTGAACCCGCAACCTCAACTGGAGGGTATATATATCAATTGTGGTTCACTAATTGCAAAAGCGGTGGAGCAGGTCAGTTAGGTTGGCCCACCAAATCACTTAGCTGTTACTTGGCATAGACTCTCCTTTGTGGGTGGAATCTGGAGTGACTCCTGAATTTGAGCAGGAGGGGTAAGTTTTTGATCATTTTCATACAGAGCGTAAAATAAGGCCTCCTAACCATTCAGTATGTTCTGAATGGTCTGATTTCTTGTGCCACAAAACAAGAATTATGAAGAAAGTTTTTGTATTTTTGCGCAACAAAACAAATTTGTGAGAAAAAGTCTAATTTTTATATTTTTTGCGCAACAAAATGCATTCATGGAAGAGGTAAAAAATGAAAATTTAGTACAATGAAAGATATGATCATAGAACAATGCTGGGGTGGTCATTTACATAGAAATTTTTAGCAGAGAAATATTCTACTTTATCAATTAAGCAGGTGTCTGCAGATAAGAGGAGGAGAGTGGGTTCTACATCTAAGAACTGATTTATTCGAGTCCAGGCTGTTTCTGATTTAACACATATTTTTTTATCTACTGAAAAATAGTAAAAGTCTCCATCAGGGGTATAAGTAGTAGTGGATAGAATGTGGTGGATGGTTTTCTTTCTACAATTCCAAAAGGCATTTTCATGTTCTGTTTCTACAACCATATACAAAGGCTGTTGAACATTGATGAATCCTTCAGTATGCCTGGTTGTTCCTTTTATAAGTTGATCTCTGCAAATTAACCATTCATAAGGAATATGGACCTTTTGTAATGTTGTTGAAAGGTTCCTTGTAGAAAATAATGAAGTGTATTCAGGAATATTCTTTTTTGAAAAGAATTCAGTATTAATTTACACCTTTTTTGAAAGAAATAATGATGGGTTTAAACTTACTGTATCCTTTATTGTTTATGCAGGAGAAGTTTTACGGTTGTAGTAAGCTATAGATGAAGGTTTGGGTATCTCTCTAATGTAAAGAGAAAAGTTTTTATGGTTAATATGTTTCAGAAAAATGAATAATGATGTTGAAACAATGTAAAATAATTATTTAAAGTGTTTGGTTAATTTTGCGTGAGTGAGAAGCAAATGTAGAAAAGAGTAGGTGCCAGGAGTTAATTATCACGGATAGTATTGATAATTTCCCGGCCAGACCCCCAATTTTCAGCCTCTGTGATGCCAAGGGCTAGTACCTTTTAGCTACACAAGGTGATAAGAGTGCAAATGATGGGTAGAGTGGAGTATTTTCACGTAGAAAAGTAGTAAAGAAAGAAATAAAAAGAATATAATTCTTTTTTATAGAGGGGCCTGCTGGCGCAGGGGTGTTTGTAGGTGCCCTCTAAATCAGAGATCTGCTAAGCAGGGTGGTATCTGATTAAGCAAACAATGGGTTTCTGCGTAACAGAAGGTGGTACCAAAGTGCTTTCCAATTAAGGAACCAGAATGGGGACAGAAGGATAAAAGAAGTACTCACTGTTGCTTCTTTTACGCCAAAAAGCCATGTAGGGGTGTGAAGTAGAGCTGCTGGGTAGATTGGTAGGTTTCTGCGCAGGAGCTGGACACTTTGAGGTTGATTTAAGACTGAACACCAAGAATAAAACAGGCAAGCAGAGCAGAGTAACTGAAATAGGACAGGACACGGCGTAACTGATTGACTGTAATACCAAATGATGATCATTCTGAACATTTGGCGTGGAAAGAGGGCTCTATATATACTAATTTCACTCATAGTAGAGGAACTTTCCTGCCTGTGTGCTTGTAGTTGCTGAATTTCAGCGCAATGTGGCCAATTTGGGAGATTGGCACTAACAGGGCTCATCCCAATGACACTGCTGGTCATTATTTCAGCGTCACAAGTGCTTTCCATGACCTTAATAACCTATTTAGTCATTGTAACCAAGGTACATAGCAACACTGACGTGTGATTGTATCTGAAATGGGCCACAGATGACGGAAATGAGCCACAAATGGCTATGGCCAATCTTTAAAGGCCACGCTGGCTGTGTTAATCTTAGGTATTCAAGGTTTTTATTGCTTAAACCTTGCAAATCCGTCATGTAGAATCTACCTGTACACTGGTTATGCTTGTACATACCTGATAACTAGGTAATTGCCTATTTTCACGCATTTGGCCAATTTCCAATTGGATTATATAATCCACGCGCGGGGTTGGAGGTTTAAACCCCAATTGGGCCTAACTCTCAAACTATACACAACACCTCAATTATAAGTCCATAATTGGTCCTTTCACATACAGTATGCATATATATCAAGTACATACGTGTGTAATGTGCATCTGTGACACGTGGGTGTGGCCAATTCTTGCAAGTAATTGGTTCCAGGTGAAGGAGTAGGAATTTGGGGGTACTTCCAGTGAGGAACCCTACATTATTTTACATGAGGATTCAGAATATGACATAATATTCTAAGTTATCCTCAAGGCGTAGAAGTTATTCACACTTTCTGTAAAAAGTGGTTATTTATTTTAGTTCTAACTGATTTTTAAGGGTCCAGAACTTTGTTAAGGTTTTTGGGTAAAAATAAGGTTACTAGTTATTATTCTTACTTTTATGTGTTACTATGGTTACCTTATGATTATTCCTTATTATTATAGTTATTTCATGTCTATTTGGTATCAATTATTAGCATATGTACTATTTTCAGGGTTTGTACATATGGTAATAATGCTTTTTTTATTTTTCATGTATTTCCATTAATTTCTATATTACTAGTGTTGCTTTGTCAGGTTGTCTCTGACTCAGTAGCAAGCTGACAAATATCCGGATGCAAACTCGGTCATTGTCTGTGACAATGAAACGATCCACCGAGGTGCCAGAATACAGCAGATTTGCGATATCGCTGGAGTCCGACTAATCTACCTTCCACCATATTGCCCAGAGCTCAACCCGATTGAGCTCTGTTTTGCATTTATCAAACAGAAACTCCGAGCTTCTCAAAATCTGAGCCATGTCGCCGATTCCAAATGGGAAATTTGAAAGGTTGCAGCGGATGTTATGACTAAGGAGTTGTGCTACAAGCTTGTAGAAAATTGTGGCTATTGCGTGCCAACTGATTAATTTTTTTACTCATTCTCCTTGCTTTCTTTGGGCATCAATTAGCAATTAGTCCCTCTTAAGTTGTTCTCACTCTCAACCAATGTTTTCAAAGCCAATAACCTGCATATATATTGCTATTGTCCTATCGTTACAAGCTTAACCTAACCTGTCTTGTCACACAATTACAAATGATTACAGATATATATGACTACTGTTTGAAGTGACACAATACATTCAAACCGTGTGAGAAAATTGGTAATACTAGAGTGAAAAGCTGGTAAATGCAAGCAATGTGATACAGTAGAATGTAGGCCTAATAAGTGGTTTATTGATATTTAAAGGCTAATGATGGTAACTAATCAAGCTGATTTTTTCAAGGCTAAGTGTTGTTCAAAATTAAAAACATTGTCTCTTAATTGAGCAATTACTCCATCTTTCAAGCCCCAGGAAAGCATACGATCAGGAGGGATACTTTGTGACACAAAGAAGTTTGGATGGGTGATCTCTTCTTTGTCAAGAATCTGGAACACTTGTTCGCGTATTGCGGGACGAACATTGACAAACTCGATATACTCCCGTAATAAATTAGAGTTGTGTTTTATAACGGGTTGAGCTGAACAAGGTGATGGGCCATGACTAGCATGATCGATTTTTTGTTTTTTGGACCTCAAGTCAAAGACAGGAAAGTTGGAAGGCGGCGATAACATGTTCACACCATCAACCAAGTTCCTCTACAAAACATGTGGTATGAGTACATGTTTTAAGTCCTTGAAAAAAGGACCAATAAGTACTCACCATTGCAGAAGCCCACTCTTGAACCATTTTTGGAGTCAAGGGGGTGTATCAATTGTCATCGTTGGGGTCTACAAAGACAGGCAACTTTGGTTCGTAATCTTTATTTGGCTCGTGTTTGTCGTAGATCTGGCGCATGAGAACGTTGACTGGGTTGAAGTTGACAGGCACAATCTCTTCACTCGGTCCAGGATCTCCCGTAGCTCGTCGCTTCAAGGCAGCATCTCTGGCGGCCTGCTGGGTTAAGATGTGATCTTGGATCTCGACAGCAGCCTGGGCTTGTTTGAGAGCATCGCCAGGGTTCTCCATCAAGATTTCCAACCCAACATCGGTTCGATCTCTTCCAAGCTCAACTACAGTATCGATCCAGTGAGTGTAAGAGGCTTCATCATTGATCGTGTAATGCCTGTTCTTGTTGAACTCGGAAAATCGGGTTGAGGTTATCCAGACCTTCCAGTCGACAGAACCACTTGCGCACGCTTCTTGGATTAACACAGATGCGTTTGCCAAGTGCTTGTTGCATTTCTCGCTAGCAAAGGTTCGGAACTCTTCAAACGATAAGGAGCCGGCTCGGAATTCAATGTTGAATTTTTTTTTTGGACCAACTTGTCTCCAACCCTTAGTACCGTTTGGGCCCTTTGGACAGAAGAGCTTGAATCCGGTGGTACAGATAATGATTTGAACCTGTAAGTTCAAACTAACATGAATATTCCGCTTGCAAGCAGCAAAAAAATGAAACTCACATCATCCTCTGGTGATGGCGTTGGGCCAATACCATTGATACGCCTGTTCTCACTGGCGGTGTGATATCCTGACGGTGGGTTTTCTCTTCCAAGCAGATCGATTCCAAAATGGGACATTGGAACAAAATCTGATTTTATGAGCAGAAAGAAAATGTGGAATTGAACCCAAGGGTAGTAGGATCCAACTGGCTGTCTTGAAAACCAGGGGACAGCTAACTTCTCTCGCTGTGGTCATAGGTGCGTCATTGTGCCATTACACAGGAGGCAGAAAAGGATAAAACTCGGATTCAAAATCCGAGATCCCATACATTTTGATTGCACAGCACGAGTTCTGTCCAAGCTTTCATGGAAAGACAGTAAATACAAAACCTCCAAACTACCATATCTGACATCAGAAACATATTCTTCAGGTAAAATGAGTCTAGGAATCAACTCTCAGAATTGTATTGGTATCAGTGGATCATGAGTTATGGCCAGTTTTAGTTCCTACACCTGGGTTTATTACATTGTACAACACCAATTACACATATGTAACACTAGTGACTCCCCATGACATATGAGGGTTGTTTTTTTCATTTGGTTGTTCTTTTTTTGCAAGTACTCTTTTTTTTCCTGAATGCTTTTTTTTCACTTGCACTTTTTTCATCTAAGTTTTTTTTCATGTTCTTTTTTTTCCATGGGGACTTTTTTTCATGCTCTTTTTTTTCATGGATGTTTGTTTTCTATGCAGTACAGGCCAGCAGAAATGCCTCATTTGTACTTCCCTTGGAGCTAAAATCCCTCACTTTTTTTCTATTTAAGAGGCTCTCCTAGGCTCCAGGTGTTTTTCCCCTTCCTCACCAGATTCTGTCCCCAGAATATATCCTCACCTTATATCTTCACAAACCATTATATATCAGATATTAGTATTACTATCCCCTATAGTTGACTACTGGTCACTCCTCTATTGAGGTTTTATTATCAGCAATTATACATACTCATTTAACAAACCTCATATATACCCCTACCCTCAGGTAGTGGGTTCAATCCCTGGTTGTAGCATCAGCTCCCAAAACTAATTTCACATTACAAACCATCATCATCATCCATCCATCCTTGGTAGTAGCGTCAGCTCCCAGAACTCATTAGCTTAACGCACCATCAGTATACATACACATAGTCATCAACACCCATACTCATCACTCATCACCCATCACCCATCATTATGTTAGACCCGTATACGTATCATACTTCATCGCAAACATCACCATCATCATCACCAACCACAACAACATCATCATCATCAATACACCTCTATTCCTTACGTTTGTAGTCATCTGAACCAGACAATCCTATCACTATAAATAAACCGCCAAGCGAGCTTGGCACTGCCGGCATTAACCGGTCGAACACGGCAGTTCAAGCGGTGCTCAAACAGCCGTGTTCGACCGGTGGTCGGAAAGGCACTGTCCGACCGAAGCACCTGCCGGCGGGTCGGACAGGCCTGTCCGATCAGTTCCTGGGACCGGTTGCACAGGACCAGCCGGGACCGGTCGGACAAATCTGTCCGACCAGTTGGCTCTCGCTTTGGTCGGACAGTGTCCGTCCAACCACCGGTCAAACACGGCTGTTCGAGCACCGCTCAAGCAGCCGTGTTTGACCGGTTAATGCCGGCAGTGTGGTGGTTTGGTTTTTCTGATAGCATGGAAGGTCAGAGCTTGCACCTCCATTTTCCCCTTCTCCATTCAGCGAAAGGTTTCACAACACTTTTGAGTCTTACACCGGGCACTCTGGGCTGCGGCTGCAGATAAGGACGCTGTGGTAGTCTAAATATGCCATAAATTTTCAGTTTTTTTCTCATCTCATATTTCTCTATTTTTCTTATATTTCTCTCTTTCTTTTTCCTACTTCTCATTTTTTCTCATAGAAAACTCACAAATCAGCTGATATTATTCGAGATTCAGAATCTACAGCTAAAATCACCCTAGGAACACTCTCCAACACCATTATCACTCAAGAGGATCAGAAGTTACGGATACATCAACATGCTCACTGGCTACATACACGAAATTACACAACTCTCAAATCTCAATATATGACTTCAAAAAAATATTCTACAGGGAAAATCATTCTAGGAAACTACACACGGAATTCTCATTACATGTACGGATTAGGAGGTATAGCCAATACAAGTTCCAACACCCGGTTTTGCATCAGTTACACGACCCCACCAGTAACCCATAACACGTACTCAGTACAGCCTGGTCACATGCAGACTACACTAGTGGATTTTCCGACTACACAGCCGCATGACACCACTACACAGCCGCATGACACCACTACACAGCCGCATGACACCACTACACAGCCGCATGACACCACTACACAGCCGCATGACACCACTCTGCACAGCCTGGTCACATGGAAGGTCACATGATGGGTCACATGGTTCTTTTTTTTCCATATTGTTCTTTTTTTCACCAATACAGGTCACCTGAGTGCACAGCCTCATCACATGTATGCAAATACAGGTCACATGTATGCACAGCCACAGTCACATGTATGCACAGCCACATCACCTGACCGCACTGCCTCCACTGTAATCACCAGCAAAAATGCCTCAGTTGTACTTCCCTTGGAGCTAAAATCCCTCATATTTGTCTATATAAGAGGCTCTCCTCCAGTTGTTTTTCCCTTCCTCATCAGATCTTGTACTCACATATTTACAAGGAATACTAGCACTAGCTCACCAACTAGTATACTTGTCACTCCTCATTTATCACTGCCAATTCAATATTTGAGGTTTTATCAAACACCAACATCAACAACTCATAGTTATCAATCATCCACAACAATCATCAATCATCACTCAACTTATTAGCATAATTTGCAGGCGTCTTGGACCAACCAATCCTGTCACAATAAATAATCTGCCAAGAGAGCTTGGTGGTCATGTTTTTCTGATAGTATAGAAGGGCAGAGTTTTGCATCTCCATTTTTCCCCTTCTCCATTCAGCAAAAGGTTTTAACAGCACTTTTGACTCTTACAACGCTAAGCTGAGCAACATGCTGATGCTTTTACATGATTTATAAAGTGTTGTTGAGGCTAAAAGATCAATGGAGGCCGGCGATGTCGGCAGGCTAATGTTGATCTGGAAAAAATGGTCAATTATGGGCCAGTCACTCAATGGTCTGACCCCTTACGCCACATACCTCCCGCGCACAGTCTTACTGCTTGATTGCGTTCTACCTGTCTCCATGAGGAGGTACCTGTGGCACAACCTCTTGATCTGATCACCAAGTGGAAGACTTGGTCACTTTGTTGCCAAGGATTTCTGGCTTGAAATCCAGAATTACTGGTTAAAATTCTTCTTCAATAAGAGTGGCCAAGGTAACCAGGTAAAACAAATCCGCAATATTTATTCTGTCAGCCTCTGTGATGCCAAGGGCTAATACCTTTTAGCTACACAAGGTGATAAAAGTGTAAAATAAGGGTAAAGTGGGGTAATTTCACGTAGAAAAGTAGTAAAGAAGAGATAAAAAGAATATAATTCTTTTTATAGAGGGGCCTGCTGGCGCAGGGGTGTTTGTAGGTGCCCTCTAAATCAGAGATCTGCTAAGCAGGGTGGTATCTGATTAAGCAAACAATGGGTTTCTGCGTAACAGAAGGTGGTACCAAAGTGCTTTTCCAATTAAGGAACCAGAATGGGGACAGAAGGATAAAAGAAGTACTCACTATTTCTTCTTTTAAGCCAAAAAGCCACGTAGGGGGGTGAAGTAGAGCTGCTGGGTAGATTGAAGGGTTTCTGCGCAGGATCTGGACACGTAGAATGGTTGATTTGAAGGGAACACCACGGATAAAACAGGCAAAACAGGGCAGAGTAACTGAAATAAGGACAGGACACGGCGTAACTGATTGACTGTAATAATAATTGATGATGGGGAACAACTTTTGGCGTGGAAAGAGGGCTCTATATATACTAATTTTACTCATAGTGGAGGACCTTTCTGCCTGTGTGCGTGTAGTAACTGGTTTTCAGCGCAATGTGGCCAATTTGGGAGATTGGCACTAACAAGGCTCATCCCAATGACACTGCTGGTCATTAATTCAGCGTCACAAGTGCTTTTTATGATCTTAATAACCTATTTAGTTATTGTAACTAAGGTACATAGCAACACTGACGTGTAATTGTATCTGAAATGGGCCACAAATGACGCAAATGGGCCACAAATGGCTAAGGCCAATCATTAAAGGCCACGCTGGCTATGTTACTCTTATGTATTCAAGGTTTTTATTAATAAAACCTTGTAAATAAACCACGTAGAATCTACTTTTACCCTAGTTACACTTGTACATATGTGGTAACTAGGGGATTAGCTATTTCCACGCATTTGGCCAATGTCCACTTGGATTATATAATCCACGCGCGGGGTTGGAGGTTTAAACCCCAATTTAATTGGGCCTAACTCCCAAACTATACACAACACCTCAATTATAAGTCCATAATTGGTCATTTCACATATAGTATGCATATATAACAAGTACATACGTGTGTAATGTCCGTGTGACATATGTTTGTGGCCAATTCTTACGGGTAATTGGTTCAAGGTGAAGGAGTAGGAATTTAGGGGTACTTCCAGTGAGGGACCCTACATTAATTTTCATGAGGATTCAGAATATGACAACAAATTTCAAGTTATCCTCAAGGTTTAGAAGTTATTTAGTATTTTTGTAAAAAGTAGTTATTATTTTAATTTATTACTTATTTTTATGGTACCAGGACTTTGCTAAGCTTATTGGATAAAAATAAGTAAACTGAGTTTTTTGTACATTATTAGTCATATAAATGGGTCTTAATATTGTAGTCATAATGTCTCTATTTATGTTACCTTTGTCAGGTTGGCTCTGTCATAGTAGCAAGCTGACATATTCTTTGAATATATCCATGGTGAGTGCAATGACCTTTCAATGTTAGTTGTAAGGAAAGCACTTGCTGACAATATACCTTTTTAGCTCCAAAGCATTTTTCACTCACTCAAACAGGAATGCAGCGCAAACATCATCCACCAAAGCCACAAGAATAATCTCCCACTGACATCCATCCAAATGTTCACATTGATGGCTAAAAATTGAGACTTGTTATCCATTTTTACAAAGAAGGCAACACATGTGATTAAAATAAAGGTGGGGAATACATATATTCTTGGCATAAAGAAGATGAAAATGCAACTGGTCACACACAATGCAAATTTTAAGCAAACAATCATGTCACTCTCCACGGTGTAAGACTCAAAAGTTTAAGTTAATACCTTTTGCTGAATGCAGAAGGGGAATAAGGAGGTGCAAGCTCTGCCCTTCAATGCTATCAGAACAACAAGGCCACCAAGATTTCTTGGCAGGTTATTTATAGTGATAGGACTTGTCTGGTTCAGATAACTGCGGAATGTAAGGTATGTATATGGTTGATGATGGATGTTGTTGATGATACTAGATGATGTTGACTATGACTGATGATGTTGACTATGACTGATGATGTTGACTATGACTGATGATGTTGACTATGACTGATGATGTTGACTATGACTGATGATGTTGACTATGTGACACAGGTATGTATCTGAGGTAAGTATGTGATGATGTTGTTACTAGGTGTATACGGGTAATGGATGAGTGTTAAGGGTTATTAGTGTTAATGCAAGTAGGTGATGATGATAAGAGGTGATGATAGGTGATGATGACAATGGTGGATGTCGAGGGTGTATGTATATGATGGAGATGTGTTAAGATGACGAGGGTTGGGAGCTGACGCTACTACCAAGGATGGATGATGATGAAGGTAATGAGTTCTGGGAGCTGAGGCTACTACCAAGGATGGATGATGATGAAGGTAATGCGTTCTGGGAGCTGACGCTACTACCAAGGATGGATGATGTTGAAGGTAATGAGTTCTGGGAGCTGACGCTACTACCAAGGATGGATGATGAATGGATGATGATGATGTTGTTGATGGATGATGAAGGTGTGTTATGCTAATGAGGTTTGGGAGCTGACGCTACTACCAAGGATGGATGATGATGGTGATGATCAAAAGGGCACGTATGGGCGCTAATGCTTCAACCAAGTTGGGTCAAGATGAGTTGTTATGAGTAAATGATGATGTTTTTATTGTTGATGTTGATTCCTTAAAACCTCAATATTGGGTGGCTTATAATGAGGAGTGACCAGTGTTATTATACTATGGGGGATAGTGAACAATATCTGTGGATGAGGAGTCAAGTGATGATATATTCTGATGGTAGAATCTGGTGGGGAAGGGGGGGGGGGGGGGAAAACACCTGGAGGAGAGCCTCTTTTATATTGAAATCCTGACAAATGG
Organism: Puccinia coronata f. sp. avenae; assembly: GCA_002873125.1. NCBI lineage: Eukaryota > Fungi > Basidiomycota > Pucciniomycetes > Pucciniales > Pucciniaceae > Puccinia > Puccinia coronata. The sequence goes on from PGCI01000597.1 coordinate 14,975, forward strand.
GGGGTGGTCAACTTGTGGTTGGAACAATTGGTCATGGAACACAGTGGAACAACAATTGATGACTAATCACAGATGAAATGTGGTTGATGGAAACAAATGGAATAATGGAACAAGTGAAATGTGTGTGACTTGTGGTTTTGAACCTGGTGGAACTTTCCATGCTACTATGGGCCTAAGTTTGGTGGAATATCCTAGAAAAAGGGGGTTACCAGTGCCTAGTGGTTGAGTTGTGGTTGTGGTTTTTGTGTGACTACCCTGTGAAAGTGCCGTGTAACTGTGGGAAACTGGAATAAACTTGGGTCTAGGAACTAATATTGGCCATAACTATTGATCCAGGCATGTAAAAAAGATTCCATGAGTTGTTCCCTAGGATCATTTGGCCTGAGGAATGTTTTCCTGGAACAATCTATGGGGTTTTGAAGGTTTCATATTTTGATGACTGTAGTAGGGATTAAGGATTAGGTGACAGAATATGTTGATTTGTTGCTACTTCCTGATCCGGTTGAGTGATGACTATTCCGGAAGTTGTGTCCTAGAGTGAATTTTGCCGTAGATTCTGATTCTTCAATAATATTTGAGGATTTCTGAGTGGATATAAGAGAAAAAATGAGAAAGAGGAAAGAGATAGAGAAGGAATAAGAGAAATATAAGCAAAAAATGATGAGAAAACTGAGAAGGAAAAAGTAAAAAATTGTGTCATGTTTGGAACACCACAACGAGTAACATAGAGCCTGAAAAAGAAGATGAGGAAGATGCGCACATTTTAAATGTATTTATTACCGATTGCTGTTCATGTACCTACTTTTACCTTGGATCATATTAAAAAAACCTTGCAACTTACATATTTCGCGTTTGAATCCCATGAATTGGCCATGACCCAAGCTATTTTCTCTTTGAAGCCCAAGCATTGGCCATGATCTGGGCTATTTGCTCCCTACGCTTCAGTGTGTTGGCCTCTTTCTGATCTCTTGTAAGCTTTTTCCCAATCAACCATTTACAACTTTCTTTGGCCAATTGCACTTTTTTGGTCATGCCACCACTGAGGGGGGATCTTCTAGGTGGAGGTGCTAAACCCACAGAACCAAGCAAACCATATTGCTTTGTTTTTTTTATGCAGGCGTGATGGAACCGTTGGATAAGCAAAGAATTGATTGAGGCTCCTGGGCCTTGTGCCGCATAATCCAGTCAAACAGCCACAGGTGCTGACCTTCAAAAAATTCAGCACCAATTATTTGCTTCAAATATTTAGCTTTGACAATATTTCTCACATGATAAAGCATGGCAACACAATCATTGGCATCAAACAGATCAGCACCACATAGGTTGCCATCTGGGAGATTTCAGTGTTGTAGTAATTGTGCAGATTGTTGCTCAGGTGTTTGTTGAATGTCTCTATTTAAGCTTTGTTGTCTTCAGTAAATTTACTTTTGATTGGGTTATTGGCTCTTGGGGGATATTTGTGGGTCAAATTGGCATTTACAGGGCCAGTGTAAGGTTTTTGTAATATGTCATCAAGATTTTCTTTTGTAGCCATTGATAGTGCTTCCATGACACGCTCTGAGCCGGCTGGGTTGCAGTTGGAGCAATCACACAGAGGCATACCAGCATCCATTTGTTGTTGGACCTCGCGGATGTAGTTGGGGTCATCTTCCCACAAGGGAACATATCCAACCCTGTGTTGATCAATGGTGAATTGGCATCAGATGAGCAGTTGAATCTCATGCAATCACAGAAAATATTGTTGAGCTCACATGTTGTCAATTGCAAAGGCCACTCGGAGACAGAGAGGAGTTACAGCCAGAGCGTCCATCCTGTACAGGTTGGATTGCCTCTCATCCCTTTCTAAATGAGCAACCTGATCTTTCCCCTTTGGACAACTCAGTCTCTTCTCCACGAACAAGATTTCCAACCCCGGTGTCCCATCCCTTCCACATCACCCAATCATCTGGCCAATGGATGCTGGGTTGCCTCTTGCCATGTGTGCCACCGATCTGACTCTTTTCCAGTTCTGACCAAGGCCAAGAGCCATGGTGCATGAGATCAGAGGGAATTGCCCATTGGCAAAATTGTCAACACATTTTATCTTGTCCTTCTTGCTGGTTCTTGAATGGAATCTTCTTGCACAGGTGCTGTTTGCTAGCCATACTTCCCCTGGGGTCTTGCGAGCTCTTTCCATTGATTCTAAGACTGACATTGTTCTATTGCGTGACCCGCTGTAAAAAAGCATTGGGACTAAGTCCTGGTCCGCTACATTGCTTTTTGAAGGCAGAAGCTTGATAACATCCAAAGAAGATGACAGTGATCTGGACATTGGGATGCGGAGGATTTGGATTTCTGGTCAAACAAGCTTGCCGTGGATCATATCAAGTCACATATTGGTAATTTTTAATAGTTTCATTATGGCTGAAGTGGCCATTGGGCGGCAGGTTGCTAAAAATAGAAACAGAGGCTTTTCATTACAAAAGGGGAGTTGCTCTCCAAGCTTCCCACACGAGGGTTGTAAGAGACCACTGCCTTCATGGCGCAAGTGGGATGAAGTTATTTTCTGAGCTGGAGCACTTTCTACTGAAGAAATTATGATCAAATTTCTAATGACCAAAAACCAGACTGAAGAAAATAAACAAGAGTGAGAATCAAGAACACAGGACAAAAAAAGAAAAGAAAGAAAAATAAGAGAATTGTACCCCTAATGTAGATGAACATTAAGTGATAACAGTGTGAGGAATGATTAGAGGATGTGAGCTAGGAGAGAGCAGGAAATCTGAAAAGACAAGAAAAGAATTTAAGAAGAAAAAGAATTCAGTGAGTTGATCTTCAAGCAAAAGAAAGAGAGGTGAAACAAAGGAAAAGACAGAAACAGAGTAACAAAAGAACAATGAGAGCAGGAAGGTGTTGATGAGCGGTAGTGATATTTGATCAGACAAGCAAGCACCAAAGAAGAATGGGAAAAAAGAAGAAAAGAAAAAAACAGTGAGTTTGAGAGATCCACGAGTGAGAGTGAGATGGGCTAGATTTACACTGGAGCTATCCAGTATCGGCGTCGAGCGTTTGAGCAATAATTGGTTTGAGAGAGTTGAATCAAGTCTTGAGGTATTCTTGACGAGATTGAGGAAAGAAAATGAGTGCAAGTGCCGACGGTTGTATTGGTTGAGCGCAGATAGCTGTAAGCGGTTGTTGCACAGACGTATGTGAGTCTCATTATTGTCACCGGACACTGAGTTTCACCGAGATTTCAACATCTACAATGCCCCATATGTAGATCATATGGGCTTTGTCTATGGCAATCAATGTGATTTGATTTTGGAACGTTGAGCTGTAATAGAGGCCTTCAAACATCTTGCTGTTCAGAAAGATCTCCGGACTCAAGTAAACAAAGTTGTAATTGCCTCTCAATATCTCCATGGAGGCTTGGGTGCTGAATGTAAGCTTTGTCAAATAATCGCGGTGAAGCCAGCCTGTACCTTCTCCAGGACTTGGTTGTTGCCCAGCATGTCCAATGAGTTCAATACAAAAACAACACCCTTAGATTTTTTGGAATCAAACTGTAATAAATCTCGGAGATGCAAGACTTCCCAAATCCTGTCCCAGCTAACAGAAACGTGCTTATTCCTTTTGCCAGGTTCATGACTGTCAAGACTTGAAGCTCCTTAGCAACCTGACCGTAGGTGTTGAAAGAAATATCAATGATATGTTCAATGAGCTTCGCCTTGCTCATATCAAAAATTTTCTTGTAAAGGTTTATGCCAGTAGGCAACCATAACCTCATAGGCAAAGGCGGTGGAACACCATTTTGAGGAATTGGAGGACTCTGATCATGATCAGTTGCAGGATTATCATCTTGAGGACTTGGAGGAATACCATTTTTAGGACTGGGAGAACATGTCATGGTGTTGATTTTGCAATGAGGATTGATGTTTTCTTCAGCCTGAACTGCCAACTGTGCAAGGAAAAGAGAAACAGCTTGTGATACATGCACAACCTTATCATTATAATCTCTGTACACACGGAAGATGAATTATATAACAAGGAATAATTTGGACTGTACAAATTGAACTACTAGTTCACTGATTCATGCAATGAAAGTGTACAACCACAATACAGATTTCTATGCAAATAGCAGCAGTTGGGTCTCTTGATGAGCTCTGAATTTTGATCCCCAGGAAGGGCCGGCATAATTTATCATGGAGGGGATTGGAGTTGAGATTTGGAAAGATCAGATGCTTGCGAGTCCGCAGGCTTTCAGGGCTTGCCTGTGGGACTCTTAGTATGGATACAATGGGCCGCACAAGGCTGGGAGGCCGGATTGTGCCCTGATTTTGAATACTCCCTGGCCAAACACACGACTTTACTGGCAACACTACATACCCTACAATATATCCCATACGGGATACTGAGTAAGACATTATGAGATATGCGGGAATATCTGTAGTGGCCAACTTTTTCAAACCACCCTCATATAACATCACCATATCACCATATCATATAACTGTCATATCCCAATATAACAATATCAGATCACTGTCATCAACGCTGGGCCGCTACGCTAAACTACGCTACACAGCCATTGAGCGTGAGCGTAGCGGCACCAGAATTTCAAATTTTTTGTGTAGCATTAGCGTGCAGCTAACGCCGCCACGCTACGCTGATTTTCAGAGGCGCTAACACTGCACCAAATTTTGGGTAGCGTTAGCGCGTCGCTACCGCCGCTACGCTGCGTTACCCCACGCTACAGCGCTTAGATGCCATTTTTGCCGCTAGAAGAGCTGTAGCGCAGCGTAAAAGGCACTCTTTTGTGCCCTGTGCGCGTAGCGTTAGTACAGATACATGGAACTGCGCTAACGCTACGCTAAAAGCTAACAAAAACTTTCATCCTTTGCGCGTAGCGTTAGCACAAGTAACTGGAATTGCGCTAACGCTACGCTAGAAGTTAGCTTATTTTAGCTACACTACGCTACGCTACCGCTACTTTAGTGTAGCTGGCCCACCGTTGCTGTCATATTACAAGATACTAACATCATATCACTACTGTATCACAAGATAACACTATTGTAAGCACTATCAGCATTAACCAGTCAAACAAGGCTGGTCAAGAAATGCTCAAACAGCCGTGTTCAACAAGTGATCTTGGACAGGCACCATCCAACCAAAGTGCATGCTGGCCATTCAAGCGGGTCTGCCCAATCAGTTCCTGGCTGGTGGTGACGGTTTCAATCAAACCAATTGAACAGGCCCATCCAAATGGCTGGCACGTGCTTGGGTCAGACAGTGCCTGTCCAATCACTGGTCAAACAAAGCTGTTCAAAAACTGCTCAATCAGCTGTTTTTGACCAATCAATGCCAGCAGTGAAGCTTACCTCACTCCAAGCTTGCATCAAATAAGGACTTCAGTAATACTCAAGTTTCCACATGCCAACTGCCGGCATTTGAGCAAGTTTTTATTGCAGTGCCTCACCCAGGGGCTGTCCCAGTGCATTTCCACAAGAATTGCTTGACCTGATCATCAAGTGCAACAAAATTGGTAAACTCCATGCAAAACATCTGTACTAATGTGGACAACTTTCCAAAGCAATCTGAAGATTGCTATTCCATGCAAAACATTAGTACAAATTTTTTGCGTGGAGTTTAGGAATTTTGTTGCACTTGTTGATCAGGTCAAGAACTTCTTGTGGAAAGACACTGGAACAAGCCGGTTCAGTTTTCCTCCTTTTGTGCCCTCTGCTCCCTGATGTCACACAAAGATACTGTCCTTTGTATTTTCCAAAATCCCTTTCCCATCTGCCGATTCCTCCCTGCAGACATTCATTTAAACCATTCCCAGCCTTTTCTGCACCCCAAACTGTGACGCCATGCAACCCTACTACCATCCATTTCTGTTCTCAAATGCAAAAGTACCCAACAGTCACCAACAACCAAAAGGCTTGTTGTCACAAGTGGTTTCCGCGGTTGGTGCTCTAGAGTCTCACTTTTATAATCTGTCTCACTTTTATAATCCTGCCATTGTGGCAAAACCTTTAGTCTCATTCCTTTTGCCTGTCAAGATTGGGCTTCGCGCATCAAAATTTCACAAATTATCTATTTTTCCCATGTTTTCCCAGGAAAAAAAACCCTTGCACTTGGTGAATCAAAAAAAAAAGATATAGCCAATTGATGCCTCTGAGTCAAATGGTTATTCGAGTATAGTGGTGTGGTAGTATCATGCCTTGTGACTGTCATGATTGGGCTTCATGCATCAAAATTTCACAAATTACCTATTTTCCCATGTTTTCGCAGGAAAAAAGACCCTTTCACATGGTAAATCAGAAACATAGATATGTCCAATTAATGCCTGTGAGCCAAGAATTGATTTTCATATAGTGGTTTGATATTATCACACACTTTGCCTGTCGAAATTAGGCTTCACACATCAAAATTTCACAAATTACCTACTTTTCCTGTGTTTTCTTAGCACAAAAGACCCTTGAACATGGTGAATCAAAAACATAGATATGGAAAATTGATGCACCTGAGCCAACGTTTTATTTGCATATAGTTGTGTGGTAGTATCACATGTTTTGCCTGTGAAGATTTGGCTTCATGCAGCAAAATTTCACAAATTACCTATTTTTCCTGTGTTTTCTCAGGA
>PGCI01000598.1:0-21489 GCA_002873125.1 Puccinia coronata f. sp. avenae
TCTCCCCTCCTCAACCAATCGGTCCATGAGGAGAGAGAGTGAGGGAGCTAGGATGTGTACTCGCTCTCCCTTACAGGACCAATTGGTCCTGGAGTGAGGGAAGCAAGAGAATGTTTTATGTCTTGCTTCTTTTGGTGGAGGAGTGATGTGCGTAATACTAGCCCTCCCTTCTGGGAGTTGGTCTTGGAGTGAGGGAAGCCAAAGTACATTGTATACTTGCTGTCACCAGAACCGGTGTGCGAGTGTGTGCAAGACGAGACAAGAAATGTGTGTCTGTGTTAATGTGCAGCAATGTAGATGTGCTGAAAACAACACAAGGGTGTGAGTGCCCTCGGTATGTCCTCTGGAGTTAGCTAATGAGGTGCTACAGACCAACAAGGGTTCCTGCGAGTTGGTAAGTGGGCAATACAGTCGTTAGGTAAATTTAGTTACCTGGATATTTACCCAAACAAGGGTGGATGCTCTTACCAGGTATGTACAAGCATAACCAGTGTACAGGTAGATTCTACATGACGGATTTGCAATGTTTAATTAATAAAAACCTTGAATGCCTAAGATTAACATAGCCAGCGTGGCCTTTAATGATTGGCCATAGCCATTTGTGGCCCATTTCAGATACAATTACACGTCAGTGTTGCTATGTACCTTAGTTACAATGACCAAATAGGTTCTAAATGTCATGAAGAGAACTCATGACGCTTAAATAATGACCAGCAGTGCCATTGGGATGAGCCTTGTTAGTGCCAATCTCCCAAATTGTCCACATTGCGCTGAAATATAGAAACTACACCCACACAGGAAAGAAAGTTCCTCTACTATTAGTGAAAATAGTATTAAAGATCCCTCTTTCTCCCTGTTCTTTGTTCCCCATCATCATTATATATTAAAGTCAATCAGTTAAGCCGTGTCCTGTCCTAGTTCAGTTACTCTGCTCTGTTTGCCTGTTTTATTCTTGGTGTTCAATCTTAAAATCAACCTTCAAAGTGTCCAGCTCCTGCGTAGAAACCTTCCAACTCTACTCAGCAGCTCTACTTCACACCCCTACGTGGCTTTTTGGCGCAAAAGAAGCAACAGTGAGTACTTCTTTTATCCTTCTGTCCCCATTCTGGTTCCTTAATTAGAAAAGCACTTTGGTACCACCTTCTGTTACGCAGAAACCCATTTTTTGCTTAATCAGATACCACCCTGCTTTGCAGATCTCTGATTTAGAGGGCACCTACAAACACCCCTGCGCCAGCAGGCCCCTCTATAAAAGAATTTCATTCTTCTATATCTTCTTTTTTATTACTTTTCTACGTGAAAATAACCCACTCTACCCATCATTTGCACTCTTATTACCTTGTGTAGCTAAAAGGTTCTAGTCCTTGGCATCACAGAGGCTGAAAGAAAGGAAGAGAAAGAGTGGTGAAGGATAAGATCAAAGCTCCAATTGAACTTTGAAGAAAAGAGATTGGGCAGACTGCTTACTTGTCAGACAGGTGACACCAAATGACCACAACACAACGACAAGGGGAAATGATGGGACCTGGAGTTCTGATGGGTGAGGAGTTTTGTCCAATGGTTCTGTTTCTTCTAAGTTACGGTTGGGAAAGATGATGAAAATTTTCATCTGCCCAACTCTGAAGATGATGAACCATGTTTATCAAAATGAATATGCAATATGAAGTTGAACTTGGAAAATAATTAGATGTTATGTGAACTTCCTGGTTAATTACTTCACAATTATATTACTTCACACTTATACACAACAAAGTATGGATATTATAATATGGAAATACTTGTATTGAAGAGAGGAATAAGAAGATAACATTGTTGAAGGCTTTTGGGCAACATTGTTATCTCTAAGGCTGACATCAGGGTTGTCCCAACTTGCCACAACTCGCCCCTTCCGGCAAAGCTTGTCCAACCAATCAAACACATCTCTTGCTGCACAACACCTTTTTGCAACACCACACCACATCACCAGCATCCATTCCTACTTCAGAAGAAAACCTCTTGGACATTTCTAAAACAAATCCTTCACTCTTTCCTTCCTATCTTTTTGGGCAAACAGTTATTGATGTAAATTTAAAGAAAATACTAACCAAAAAAAAGGAGAGAAAAATAAAAATATTCTACACAAGTCCCCCCCCCCAAAAAAAAATGATGAAAACAAGAATAAACTATACCCATTACAACATGCAAATTAGCTCTACTTCCCATTTGCGGGTGGTAAAAGGCTGGTGGTGATCAACACTCAGTGTTTGGTAACCACATGTGGCAAGTCTGCTGCAAGCCAACTGTGTACAGGTGTGTGTCACCCTGCAAAATGTGGTCCCGGGCCGCAAGCCCAAGTCTCATTGGGTCAGGGACCGTTGGACCTGCTCTTACCACAATATCTTGGGTGTTATTCCATCTTTCATTGTCTAAATAACAACACACCAGATTCCTAGAGTCTTGATCTTCATCATCAAAACTATGCATTTTTTTTGGGGGGGGGGAGGGGGGGTGGTTGGGGTGTTTTGTGTGGAGGCATTTTATCTCCCCCACAAAAAACAAGTGCTATCAATCACAGCCTGCAAGTATATACAACATACATCAACAAGTTATGTTGCATTTCCTACACAGTCTAAAACAGTTATCTTTGTTACTTTTGTTGATCTCATCTGATTATATCCGTAATATGCTTGTGTAGAGTTATTCAATTACAACTCTCTACATTAGTTGTACTAGAGGCCAAGGCAGCTTTGCCACCCCACTTTAATGTCCCAATTTGGTTGATACCATGAAATTTAGCATCTGAAGCTGTGTTTTCAGAATGTCACAGGTAGAGAGTGACAAACAATGATTCTCACCATATATTATGCCAAAGCTTAAGGCCAAATGGCTCCCATCTTCCTACATGCCACTGAAGCAAAGCTTGATCCTAGCTTTCACAGCAACCAAGATTTTAACCGCAGCATGTCTGTCAGCTGGGACCATTAGTCTCAACTGGCAGACATATCTCCCAGTTACAGCCAACAGACCATTTCTGCTGACACAGCCATTAAAGCTGTCTTGGATGGCTGCATCCGAGTTAATATTGGATGCGACCATCCAATTCAAACTTGGGTGCCGTGCCACCAAGTGAATTGCTGACGGATTCAAACTCAGTGGCCCGCCCGGGTGTTTGGCCACGGAGTTTGAATTGGTTGATAATTTACTCAGTGGCACAGCACCCAAGTTTAAATCAGATGGCTGTATCCAATATTAACTCAGATGCAGCCATCTGAGCCAGCTTTGCTGGCAGTGTGACTGGGATCACGGTCCTCTTGCTAACTGGAAGAGAGGGCAACGGTGTCAGCCAAGACTGTTCCTCCACACTGGCTATCTGCCAGCTGGGACCATCGTCCCAGCTGGCAGACTTTGGCACTGGCAGAAAATCTGGCTTGGATGGCTGCATCCAAGTTTATATTGGATGTGGCCATCCAATTCAAACCTGGGTGTGCGCCACCAAGTGAATTGCTGACCAATTCAAACTCAGTGGCCAAACGCCCAGGCCACTGAGTTTGAATTGGTCAGCAATCCACTGGGTGGCAGGCGCACAAGTTTGAATTGGATGGCTGCATCCAATATAAACTTGGATGCAGCCATCCAGTCCAACTTCTCTGGCAGTGTGGCAGTCTGCCAGCGGGGACAGCTGGTCCCGGCTAGCAGACTATGGCAGTCTGTTGCAGTAGGGACAGTTGGTGCTGGCTGGAAGATTCTGGCTATCTGCCAGTGGAGACAGTTGGTCCCAGCTGGCAGACACTGGAATTCTGCCAGTGGAGACAGTTGGTCCCAGCTGGCAGACACTGGCATTCTTCCAGTGGGGAAAGTTGGTCCCAGCTGGCAGACCCTGGCATTCTGCCAGTGGGGACAGTTGGTCCCAGCTAGCAGAAACTGACATTCTTCCAGTGGGGACAGTTGGTCTCAGCTGGCAGACACTGGCAGGAGAGCCAATCCTGCCAGCTGAAAGTCTGTCAGCTGGGACAGTTGGTCCTGGCTGACAAATGCCAGCTGAAACCAACATTCCTGAAAATGACAACCCAATAAGAGCAAGAAAGAGAGGGTTCTCAGTACTAATCTTTTTAATTTTCCAAGAAGAGTCATGTATTAAAGAAAGCAAGATAGAGCGGCATACTTTGTTCACTTTGCAACATTGTGGCAGGGAGGCAATAATAGTTTTTTTTTTTTTTTGTATAGTTTGGAAGCTGCCCTTGACAATTGTGGCCCTGACAAGCAGGTTCCAGAGTTATAGGGCCTTACCAGAGGGTGCACAGGGGGTGATAGCCTCCTGCGGCTTGATATTGCCGGACTCTGCCTCTCCCTGGGTTGACTCAATATTTAGTCGCATTAAACATATGGGCGGGTTCAGCTACATAGATTCTTCATGTTGGTGAAGGCGGTTGATCTGGATGCAGTAACTGTACAGAAAAGCTATCACATTTGTTGACTTGACAAATGGAAGGCCAGCTTGTTACTTTCTCCAGAGCGCACATCATGTATTCAAGGAACTTGAAGGCAGAGATGTGTGTTGTTCTCATGCTTTCCATCACTGGCTGCCCATAATCAATGGCACATGTTTTTTGCTTTTGGTGAACTGTAAATCTCACAGTCTTGCCAGGATAGGAATGGGGACATTCAACTATCTAGCCCATATTAGTTGATGCTGAACTATGCAAGATTGCTTTGAGCCAACTAAGTTTAATTAACACTTCTGACTGCGGTTGGAAATTGGAATGGGTAGGCTGGTTCATACCCTGTTCCCAAAATCCACATTTTTTTTTCTTTTTAGCGGTGAAATTGAGAAAACAAACAAAAGGAACCATGTTGAGAAGGGAAACTGAACTGGAATGTATGTGCAAATGGCAGACAGATATTGATGAGGGGCAGAGTGAGATCATGAAGGGAGAACATTTGGAAAATGAAGGGTAGAAAAGTAAATGTGGCAAGAGTTGGTGTGGTGCTTATAGACTAGGATCAAGACACCCCAATTGAAAGAACAACAAAGGTAAAACTTTGGAGGAGCAATTCTCTTGGGGGAAAGAGGAGATGAAAGGGTGTGTGTTGAGAAAATGGTATTGAGATATGGAAATTGTGTCTCACCACATGTTGCAAGACAAGGAAGGAAGAAACCAGGACTGCCAGATCTGCATATGGGATGTAGAACAAAAGAGATACCAGTAGGAGGGTGTTGGGCTTGGGGTTGTAACAGGAGAACTGTTGGGGTGAGTGGCCACCCATTGCTTGGCTCTTGCTTGGTGCCAATTGCTTAAAGAGCCAGGCAATCCAGGGAACTCCTAATAGTGTGTGGACTGTGGGGGACAGGGCTATGGCATGTAATGTTTTTTTTTTTTTTTTTTTTCTGGGGGGGGGGGGGTGTGTGTGGCCGGTTGATTTAATGTTAAACCATTGATAACCACACATCCAATTTCGAGAGTCTTGTGATCTTCATCATCCCAACCCAGCGCATTTCAAGGCCTTCCTCCTAATGTTGAGTTATATTGTGCAAGTCTGTCTTGAGTAGTATTCTTAGACAATGGTATTGCTTCCAAGAGGAAAGGTCTCTCTATATGTAGCAGCAAGCAGACTGTACCAGCTCCCACTGCAAGGACATCCCGAGTGGTAAATATACAAGAAGAGAGACGGGCAAGCGCCACCACCCACGCGAGGATCCCCGGGCCGGGTTCAATGGACGACTTTAGCCATCAGCTTCCACCCGGGAGACTGCCGATGATGAGGATGATGATCGGGGCCCGGGCGGATATTGAGCCGGGACGTGAGCCAGGCCGGGACGGCGTGGTTGAGCTCGGCCACCATGTAGTTCGCGATGGGGACGGAGGGGGCGTAGAGCACCTGGCAACGGGTGTTGCCGCCGCCGCGCGGCTTGCTCCTGTCCCTCGACGCGAGCGCGAAGACCGCGTTGCTGATGCACCTTGTTTTTTTTTTTTTTTTTTTTTTTTTTACCGCCGAACAAACAGATCATCAGGGACACGCATTTTTTTTTTTTGCTCCTTATGAGAGAGATGGGAAGACACACTGAGGAGACGGGTCGATCAGCGGCCAATACAGCCCGGCCGAAGCGCGCTCCACGGGCCGCAAACCGGCGGCCCTCAGCAGCGGATATCCGTGGTTGACGAGCGTGTTTTCGAGCTGGACGGGGTCCGTGTTGGCTGGCAGACCGGCCAGCAGGACTGGGTGTGGCCGCGGGTTCGTGGCCAATCTACCCCCCGCATGGCCCGCCCTCTCGTCGTGCTGCTCCAACGCTGCTAAATACTTCTGCGCCGTGCGGTGCTTCCGGATCTCTTCCACTTTTAGTATGCTGCTACTTGTACTGCTACTACCCATCACCGCATCCGCGTTCTTCCTCAAATCGTCCCGCATCCGCTGCACGCTTGCTGGGCTCGAAAGACGCAGGATGTTGGCTTGGATGGTCCATGGGACAGCCAGGTCGGGCAGATAAATGACTAGATACGAAAAAAAAAAACCCCCATGATGATGATGATGATCGGTGAGCACTCCAACATGATGAGTCGTGAGTGGGAGATCTTCACCTTGTTGTAGTAAGGATGATGCCTGATCGGAGGGGAGGAGCTTGGAGGATACGAATCGGTGCACGTCCGTGGGCAGGAAGCTGGCGGGCAGCCCTGTGAGCACACACCAGGATGGGTCTATTACCTGCTGGCTTCTTGACCGGGGTAGTAGTGGTCGCAGTTCCTGGGAGAGCGTTCTGGTGAGTCTCATTCCTGCTCTTTCTTCCTCTGTGGTGTTTGGTCTGACTCTGGTGAGGAGCGCATTCCCCTTTCTTCCTACTTGTTTAGCTTTTTCTTTTCGCGTGGAGAGTATTTTTAAATAAAAGATTCTTTTTTGTCTTGTCCGGACAGTTTCTTCTTTCAACTGCGGCACTGAAGTACCCAGAGGGGTTGCTGCGGCGCAGTCAGTCTCCCCCCCCCCGCTGATCGTGGGATGCTACCCCGGGGGTTCTCTGAATGAATCCGATGCCGGGGATGAAAAAAAAAAAAAAAAAAAAAAAAAAAAAAGGAAAGAAACATTACACTTTTACTTAATGGAGCAGCTTTCGATGGGGAACACAGTCGGAGTAGGAGTAGGAGTAGGAGTAGGAGTAGGAGTGGGACTCGATCCAACACTCACCGAAGCAATCACAAACGGAACCATCCGAGACAAACAGATCCTACTGGCAGCGGAGGCAGAGATGGCCAAGTTCATAGCAGCCAAGTAAGCGAACCACCACCCGAAACAACATCAACTGAAAGAACTTATATAGGATGACGCTGACCCCGGAGTTATAAGTAGTCTCCAGCGACAGCCCCTCAGCGCCGCACTCTCCAGCTCGCTCAACTCGTACCAGCGCATGCTCGTTCATCGACTCGGCGACTCGTTCCGCATCAACCGCATCCTGCACGACGGCCAGATCTTCTTGGAGCGCACCCATGCCTCAGCCTGGTATGTACATCGTATTATCCCCAGTGGATTCAAACAGAAAAAAGACACTGACAAACCCCCTGCTCTCGCAAGCCCCACAGTGCGGTTGGAAACGCTCATCTCGAAACAAAAATCATCCACGCCCTCCAGCGGCCGGCCCACCAACCCATCCACCATCTCCTCCGCCTCCACCGACAAGACTGATCCCACACTCACCTCGTCCCCGCCTTCGCCAACTCCCGGCTCCCCATCCCTGCCCAGTCAGCCGCCCGCCAACCTGCTTCCGCCGAAAGCGTTCAAGATCATGTCACGCACACTCTCCCACTCTTCCCGGCCCAGCAGCAGCAACAACAGCAACAGCAACAACAACAATATTAACAAGCACGCCATGCCCTCCACGGCCTCGTCCGGCTCGTCAACCGACTGCAGTCTGTCAGAGTCCCGCCGGAACGACATGAGCTACGAGGAGCGCCAGGCGGCCTATCTGGAAGCGCGCAACCGCATCTTTGCCGGCTCGTCATCCCACTCGGTCGAGAACAGCACCGCCGGCTCCACCTCCTCCTCCGGCGGCGCCGGGCCTGACGACGACCCCCACATGCCGCCATCCAGCAATAACCACTCCACAAGCACCACCGCCACCAGCAGCACCACCAACCCATGTACATCATCTGAACATGACACACCGTCACTGGAGAGCGGCAGCACGACCCAAAGCCGTGGCAAGCCCACTACACACGCCCCGAAAGCGAACAAGCCTCGGGTGACTAAGCTGCCCGCCAAGCTGCGGCCCAGTGCGACCAGCTTCGACCCGAGTGCAAAGGCGCACGGGTACGAGGAAGTGACGATCATTGCGGTGGACGACCACCAGGAGGCGGCGCTGGGCGGGCCGTACGGCGATCCGACCGCGGCGTACCACCCGTATATCTCTGCAGCCGGTACCGCTCATCCTGCCCATCATCATCTGGCCCCGGTCTTGCACGCCCACGCCGGCGCCGGCTTCCCGCCGCGAGACTCTCGCTCGGGAGGCCCGGCCCACACCCTCACCCACCCCGGCTTGCACGGCTTCCCCGCCAGCTCGTACCCGATGGCCAGCGCCTCACAACCGCCCAACCACCACCATCCCCACCACCTGGCGGCCCCGCACTCGCCCACGGCCAGCTACCCGTGCACGGTGCAAGCGGTGCCGCATGGATCGCCGTACCCACCGCCGTCGTTGTCGCAGACTCAGACGCAGACGCCGGCGGGCGGCTACGGCGGAAACAAGCCCATGCCGACGATGATTGGCACTGTCCCTTTGCGCCTCGTGCCCCACCCCCCGCAGCCCCTCAATGCCGCCGCCGGCGCCCCCGCAGTCCCTCAACACCACCCCCATCAACACCGCCCCCGGCTGTTCCCCAACGCCACTTCCTCCCCCGTCCCTCCCCTCCCTTCTCCTGCGGACTCGCCCTTCCATCATCGACCCTCCTTCCTCCCTCGCCCCCCGCTCCCGCCTAACCAGCCGTTCCCTCCTCCTCCCCATCACCAACACCACCACCACCACCCTCCTCATCATCATCATCCGCATCAGCAGCACCCCCAGCAGCAGCACCCCCAGCAGCAGCACCCCCAGCAGCAGCACCCCCAGCAGCAGCACCCCCAGCAGCAGCAGCCCCAACACTCCCAGCAGCAGCAGCACCCCCAGCAGCAGCAGCAGCACCCCCAGCAGCACCCCCAGCAGCACCCCCAGCAGCACCCCCAGCAGCCGCAGCTTAGTAACCCGCACCAGGCGATGGGCATCCCGACCGGGTTTTACTCCCCGCACTTGCATAGATCATAGGTCCGTCCTCACGCCACACTTTCCACATCAAGACTCTCTTATCTACATCTGACATTCAAACTTGCTCCTTTGCCTCCTGCTCTCTCTCTGTCTCTGTCTCTCTTCCTCGCCCCACCCGCCCCCCTTGTTCTCCCGCCTCCTGGCTTCGTTTCGCTTAGATCCAACCTCACCTGCTGGGTGTTGTTGTTGTTGTTCTTTCATGAGAAAACATCATGATGGGCTAAGGCTGTTCTCTTCTTTTTTCGTTGTCCATGAAGACGTATCATTATGCCATATCAAATATTGAAAGAAAAAATGTGGTCTTTGGTTGTGGTTGTGGTGGCGGTGGTGATCTATGTTGTTCTCTCTCTGACCTACATGTTGTTTATGATTCCATATAATTTTTTTTGCTTGGTTCCTTTTATATAAATGAGTATATAAATCAATATACATATACATATGTTATATGTATATATGTGTGTGTCACAAGAAGAGTTGAGCTATACATTAAAATGGAATGTGGCAATGGTAGGAGGGGTATGGTATGCTGATGCAGCTAGGCATCAGGAGGAGTATGGTGTGCTGCCCTGGTGATGAACTGCTACAAAGGCAACATAAATATGTACATTATGAAGCACTAGAGAACTTCTCTTGTGGGTTTATATGACAAAGGAGGGTAAATTAGGGGGCAGGAGAAGTTTACAAGTATGTATTTACAAGGCTTATTATGCCTTGTAAAACAGAAGGGTTGATGTAAAATTATATAGTGATAGGGGGGTTATGCATTTTTACAAGCCTTGCACTTATTTTTGGTCCTTGTAAATTCTGCCCTTAATGTATATAAAGCTGCTTGTCAAGTTAGATATTCCTCCATGAATTTGACACTACACAAAGCTTACAGATATTCATGCAAATCAAGCCTGGTAAACTGTTTTCTGCCCCCCCCCCCTCTCAATCATCTATGTATTTTGACAAGCTTTTCTCTTACCTGCAAAGTCTTACATGTAAAATAGTTTTTGGTTTGGGATAGTTGCATCTCAATTTACCTGCCATCAAGAGGTGAATGACATCCCTCTTTGATGGCTGCAGTACCGGCTGTCACAAGGAGTAAGTACACTCCTCTCAATCAATGGCCGCTACTATACTGTTACTCACTCCTCTTGCTCACCGGTCTGTGCTGGTCACCAAGAGGAGTACACACTTTGTTTGGTAACCGTCACAGAAAGGTCACCAAGAGGAGGGAGTACTCCTCTTGGTAACCAACACAAACCGGTCACCAAGAGGAGTATTCATACTCATCTTGTTGACCGGTCTGTGCTGGTCACCTAGAGGAGTACACACTCCTCTTGGTAACTGGCACAGACCAGTCACCAAGAGGAGGGTGTGCTCCTCTTGGTGATCCGTCCGTTCCAGTCACCAAGAGGAGTACACACTCCTCTTGGTGTAGCACAGACTGTGAAACATAAAGCACAAAGAGAACCTTTGGCATGATGATGACTGGCTGTCAGCGCCCTGGGATGGATGTGGAGTGAGCAGAGCAATAGACCTGGATGATGAGAGGACAACAGAAGTGGTGATTGATCATTTGCACAAGAGGGAGAAGAGGAGACAAAGAGACACAACAAGAAAGAACATGCAAGAATAACCTTTGGCGTGGGGATGACTGGATGTCAGCGCCCTGGGATGGATGTGGAGTGGGAGGAGGAGCAGAACTTTGGCGTGGGGATGACTGGCTGTCAGTGCCCTGGGATGGATGTGGAGTGGCAGGAGCAGAAGACCTGGATGATGAGAGGACAACAGAAGTGGTGATTGATCATTGGCACAAGAGGGAGAAGAGGAGAAAAAGAGACACAAAAGGAAAGAGCATGCAAGAATAAACTTGGGAGTGGGGATGACTGGCTGTCAGTGCCCTGGGATGGATGTGGAGTGGGAGGAGCAGAAGACCTGGATGATGAGATGAAAACAGAAGTGGTGAAGAAGAAAGAAAGGAAAACAGCCAGAGAGAAGGAAGAAATACAAATAGTAACAGGTAACCCAGTATTACATCATCATAATCCCTTATTATTATCCAGTCCTCCTGTTTTGCACTAATCAATCTCTTACACTACAAGGAAATCTTGCTCAGGTGCCGCCAGTTGACATGTGGCCACTCAAGTATCAGTCAAGTCTGACTCAAATCAAGCTTGGATGCGCAGTGACCGTGCATGATGCGTAGTCACTGCGCATCAAAGGTAAAACCCAAGTAAAGTGTGAGTTCCCCACATGTCAACTGGCAAAATTTGAGCAAGATTTTCTGGCAGTGTCATACCCCCCCCCCCCCCCAATGGATTTCTTGTTGTGCAAATCATGCAACAGTCAACAGACCATTGAGGAGGTCCTTGATCTTGTCCCTGGTCAGATTTTTGGTCATGAGGTTGGCCAGAAGTGAGCATGTTGGCATGTAGTTGAGCTCAACTTGTTTAGATTTAACTTTGTTGTGCATAAAGTAATATTTGAATGGGAGGTGACACGTGCCATGGTGATAGACTTTGTTAGTGAGAATGGCTTGAGTGCTGAGGTTGTTGTTGAATAAACACAAGTTTGGAGTGAGGTGAATAGTTTCTTGAAGAAGTTTGGAAAACCACAGGATGTCCTGGGTATATTCAAAGAGAACAATGAGTTCCAATTCTGCCAATGAGAGAGATGTTGACTTTTGGATGTGGCTCTGCCAATCAATCAACCCCTTGTAATAGTATAGGCAAATCCACACTTATGTAATTGACTGGTTTTCAAAAATCCACCATTTCAAAACCTGTTGGTTGCTCATCAAGCACCATTTTTGGATGCATTAATGAAGAAAAGGATTTTTGGATAATTGACTGGTTTCTAACTGTGGATTTGGTATATTTGATACACCCTAATTAGAGGGCACCATCAAAACCCCTGCTTGCAGGCCCCTCTGGAATATTAACTTATTCCACAATTTATCAATTTTTATTGATATTTCTACATCCCAAAAAGACTCCAAAATTCCCCAAAACCTATAAGAATATTATTTTTATATTTTTAGAACTTTATCTATCTATTTTTCCGGCCGTGTAGCTAGAAGGATTATTCCTTGGCATCACGTAGCCTGACAGGTATCAAAAAAAACATTTAAAGAAGACTATCATAATTATCATATTGTTTTGGACTGGTCAAAACTCAGCAATGCTCAATGTTTGAACAAAGAAAAAGGGTAAGTACAAAGAGTTAGTATCATGGGCTGATAGCACTGTAGGTCAAAATACTTGGGTGGCAGAAGCTCATTTTCCAGACAGGATACAATTTTATTTGGAGCAGCTTCAACAGGAGTTATGTCAAGGCCACCAGAGTCAGGGTGCAGAGCCTCAGGGAGAACACATCATAGCTATTGCCATTGCCTGCTCTGTGTTGAATTCTTGTGCTTAACACTCTCTATAGTACATAGGACACGGCCAAGTCTTGGAGATAAAGCTCCACGACAAAACTCCAATCAAGGTAGTTGATCAAGTCAGTGCCAGGAGCCTTAAGGAGAGCAATGCCTGTGCTCTTCAGCAAGGAAGATGCAGTAGCGGGGGCATCACCAGCTGTAGAGGCGGGGAGATCATAGAGATTGATTTTTTTGGGAGCCTTGGAAGACCAGCTTTCAGCCATGGTTACTGGATCCTTTGGGATTCAACTGAATCAAGAGAAAAAACATCCGCTTATATAGCTTGCTTCAAGATTAACGTGTGCAAGAGGTGTCCAGTTAGAGCGCAGAAGGACTCATAACCTGTTGAGGGTGATTTCAATGGAACTGGAACAGTAGGCACAATGTGGTGCAGAGTGGATGTGGAAGGATGAATAGTTACACTCAATGAGAAGAAGGAAAAAGGAAAAAAAGAAAAGAAAAGAAAGCCACTATACCTGGAACAGTAGGCATGATGCGGTGCGGAGTGGATGTGGAAGGATGAGGAGAGTATTCCTTCCACATCCACTGTTCCAGGTATAGGAGTGAGATTAATGTCACAGATGACTTATAAAGAGATGACATGAAGGAGACATGAGACATAGCACACAACAAAAAGAAAAGGACAGCAAAATACCTCAACACACTTGCCATGCTATTTATAATCAACAAAACATGGAGTTTAATTCCACCAAAGACAGCCAATTGTGGTTGACACCGTTGCCCCAGACCAGGCCAAATTGCCAGTCAAACCAAGCCCTGGTTTGCTCATGTTCTTTCAGTGGGGGTCAATCAACAAGTTGGGCCTGACGCAACAACACACAAGGCACTGCCTCATTGTCAAGTACCAATTGGGTCTGTGGACATAACACTCAGTTTCCGCCAACCCAGGCCACGTTTGACATCATCTTTGTCTGACAACATCATTCAGTTGGGGACTCACGCCTAGGGCGGGTGACTTTTATGTGACTCAGTTGTCCAGCCAGGTCTGCCCGTCAAACCAATGGTGTAAGACTCAAAAGTGTAAGTTAATACCTTTTGCTGAATGGAGAAGGGGAATATGGAGGTGCAAGCTCTGCCCTTCTATACTATCAGAACAACAAGACCACCAAGATCGCTTGGCAGGTTATTTATAGTGATAGGACTCGTCTGGTTCAGATGACTGCGGAATGTAAGGTATGTATATGGTTGATGATGGATGTTGTTGATGATACTAGATGATGTTGACTATGACTGATGATGTTGACTATGTGAAACAGGTATGTATCTGAGGTAAGTATGTGATGATGTTGTTACTAGGTGTATACGGGTAATGGATGAGTGTTAAGGGTTATGAGTGTTAATGTGAGTAGGTGATGCTGATAAGAGGTGATGATAGGTGATGATGACAATGGTGGATGTCAAGAGTGTATGTATATGATGGAGATGTGTTAAGCTGACGAGGGTTGGGAGCTGACGCTACTACCAAGGATGGATGATGATGAAGGTAATGAGTTCTGGGAGCTGATGCTACTACCAAGGATGGATGATGAATGGATGATGATGTTGTTGTTGATGGATGATGAAGGTGTGTTATGCTAATGAGGTTTGGGAGCTGACGCTACTACCAAGGATGGGTGGTGAGGGTGATGAGCAAAAGGGCACGTATGGGAGCTAATGCTTCAACCAAGTTGGGTCAAGATGAGTTGTTATGGGTAAATGATGTTGATGTTATTGTTGATGTTGATTCCTTAAAACCTCAATATTGGGTGTCTTATAATGAGGAGTGACCAGTGTTATTATACTATGGGGGATAGTGAACAATATCTGTGGATGAGGAGTGAAGTGATGATGTATTCTGATGGTAGAATCTGGTGAGGAGGAGGGGGGAAAACACCTGGAGGAGAGCCTCTTTTATATCGAAATCCTGACAAATGGGGGGTGGTCAACTTGTGGTTGGAACAATTGGTCATGGAACAGAGTGGAACAACAATTGATGACTAATCACAACTGAAATGTGGTTGATGGAAACAAATGGAACAATGGAACAAGTGAAATGTGTGTGACTTGTGGTTCTGAATCTGATGGAACTTTCCATGCTACTATGGGCCTAAGTTGAGTGGAATATCCTAGAAAAAGGGGTTACCAGTGCCTAGTGGTTGAGTTGTGGTTGTGGTATTTGTGTGACAACCCTGTGAAAGTGCCGTGTAACTGTGGGGAACTGGAATAAACTCGGGTCTAGGAACTAATATCAGCCATAACTATTGATCAAGGCATGTAACAAAGATTCCATGAGCTGTTTCCTAGGATCAATTTTCCTGAAGAATGTGTTTCTAGAAGAATCTATGGGATTTTGAGGGTTTTTTATTTTGATGACTGTAGTAGGGGTTAAGGTTTAGGTGACAGGGTATGTTGATTTGCTGATACTTCCTGATCCGGTTGAGTGGTGATAAATCCGTGAGTTGTGTTCTAGAGTGAATTTTGCCGTATATTCTGATTCTTCAATAATATCTGAGGATCTCTGAGTGGATATAAGAGAAAAAATGAGAAAGGGAAAAGAGATAGAAAAGAAATAAGAGAAAAATAGATAGAATAAAAAATTGAAAATTTGTGTCATATTTGGAACACCACAACGGAGTTGTGGTGTGTTTGCCCTTTTACTTACCCCTTCAACGCCACAGTTCTTTTTTTTCCCAACTAAGGCGTGCAGTGTAAGGATCACTTGCCCGCAAGTAATTCTTAAGTGGAACTAATATCAGCCATAACTATTGATCAAGGCATGTAACAAAGATTCCATGAGCTGTTTCCTAGGATCAATTTTCCTGAAGAATGTGTTTCTAGAAGAATCTATGGGATTTTGAGGGTTTTGTATTTTGATGACTGTAGTAGGGGTTAAGGTTTAGGTGACAGGGTATGTTGATTTGCTGATACTTCCTGATCCGGTTGAGTGGTGATAAATCCGTGAGTTGTGTTCTAGAGTGAATTTTGCCGTAGATTCTTATTCTTCAATAATATCTGAGGATCTCTGAGTGGATATAAGAGAAAAAATGAGAAAGGGAAAAGAGATAGAAAAGAAATAAGAGAAAAATAGATAGAATAAAAAGTTGAAAATTTGTGTCATATTTGGAACACCACATCCTCCCTCAACTTATTGTCTGTCCCCAGACAATCTATCCTGAGTGTGGCCAAATCTTGAGTCTTGATGAAACTAGTAGTACAGTTGAAGAAGAGTTTCCGCAGTCCCTGTTTTTGTGGTTTACTGAGTTTCTTGTGTTTTGTTGTCTTTTCTGATTTTATCTGACTGTTTTTGTGGATTTTATGAGTTTGTAGGTTGATACTGATCCAGAAATTGATGAGTGGAAGCCTGAATCCTAGTGAATGGCCCGTGTATGTCGAGTATTGTGCGCCTGAGCTAGTTTGATGACATGCGGTACAGCTTTGGGGGTCCCTCCCCCAACTTCTTTTAAATGAGTTTTGGCTAGGGTTTTTGTATGCTAATACCCAGAGGTCTTGACGGTGTTTCAGAATAACCAAGGTGTATCTGTCGCGGGGTGGATCATCCTCCCCCAACTTAAAAGTTGTGAGTTTTAGTTAAATTTTGTGATTTTGACCTTCAAACCTTATTTTTAGGATTTTTCAAAATTCCTAATATTTTTGAGATTTTCAGGGTTTTGAGTTTTTCGGGGGGTTCGGGGTGCTGCGCGCAGTCCGCAGTATTCCGCAGCTGTCAACGTCGCGTCAACGTGTGTCTGGTCCTTGTCTTGGTCCCCCGGTGCATGCCGCAGTGCGCTGCGTAGCTTGATTTGGTTGGGCCCGGGTCTTTGTTTTGTGGCCGGGCCTCGGGCTTGTATTGGTCTGCTGGCCCAAGTGCGTGTCTGGTTTGGTGGGTGCCGGGGTGAGATTTGGGTGGACGCGGGTAGAACATTGCTGCGGCGCAACCCCCGCTTGCGTGTCCCTCCGGTCCGGACTTAGTTCACCTGCGGCTCTGGAGCTGCCTGTCAGCTGTCAGGATATCGGAATATCCCTTCATACACCTTTGAATCGACCTATTGGCGTACTCGACCGGCTCCCCTCCTCAGATCTGGTACGTCTTGTTTCTTCTCGACCTTTTTTCTTCCTACCATATGGGATTTTCCATTCATTTTTTTATTTTTCTTCCAAATGACAGTCATACCATCATGCTAGACGGTCTTCTCGTGCGTCAATCGGGTCAATCGTTCTCTTCAGCAGCCAAACACCGAGTTCTCGGCCCTTCTATTGCCTCCAGAGTCGACCGATTCCCGCGTACAGGCATTGGGCCCTTCAGTACTCGACCTCTCCTGACCTCAGCTCAACCTGCTCTTCCCAGCTTCTACCCACGACTTCCATTGGGTATAAGTATTGGCCGAAACACCGTATTTCCCTCCTTCCTTCAGAAGCTTCCTGCCTCCCGTCGTATGACCGTTATCCGCGCCACTAAAGCCGTTAGAAAATCTTCCCCTTATCCTTATCCACAACAAAAAATTATGCAATCACCCCAGGGATATTCTTTTCTTTCTTTTCTTTCTTTTCTTTCTTTTCTTTCTTTTCTTTCTTTTCTTTCTTTTCTTTCTTTTCTTTCTTTTCTTTCTTTTCTTTCTTTTCTTTCTTTTCTTTCTTTTCTTTCTTTTCTTTCTTTTCTTTCTTTTCTTTCTTTTCTTTCTTTTCTTTCTTTTCTTTCTTTCTTTCTTTTCTTTCTTTTCTTTCTTTTCTTTCTTTTCTTTCTTTTCTTTCTTTTCTTTCTTTTCTTTCTTTTCTTTCTTTTCTTTCTGTTCTTTCTTTTCTTTCTTTTCTTTCTTTTCTTTCTTTTCTTTCTTTTCTTTCTTTTCTTTCTTTTCTTTCTTTTGTTTCTTTTTGTTCTTTTCTTTCTTTTCTTTCTTTTCTTTCTTTTTGAAAGTCAAAGTCAATTTTTTTGGGGCATGAGGAGGACAGATTTCCAGAATTTTGGATAGACAGTTTTGTTTCTCACAATACAATCTCTGAATTTTGAAAACCAAAAAAAAAAAAAAAGCAGCTAAAAACTCTGGGATGTAGGTGGTGATTACATTTTCACCGGTCACCACCAAAGCCTGCAGATTTTCTCAGTCCAAGCTGGGCTGCTGAATCATAAGTCCCACTCCCTGTGGCTGTGGTACCATGAAAAACATGGTGAACAAGCAGGAAGTTGAACTTTGATAAGTTTTCCCTAAGGTACTGGTGGAACAACTTGGTTACAGAGGTGTATCTGCATTCAATCAAGGCTCATACTGTTAGGATTTCTGGCTTGAAGCTTGAGGGAAACTGAGAGGCTGATACATGGACTGGGGAAGGGAGGGAAAGGGGAGCTCTTGGGGTACATAGTGATCTGTCTGCAGGGATGAATCCTTGTTACCAGCTCAGTATGCAGATTGACCTGCCAGCTGAGCTGTTACCAGCTCAGCATGCAGGCTGACCTGCCAGCTGAGCTGTTACCAGCTCAGCATGCAGGCTGACCTGCCAGCTGAGCTGTTACCAGCTCAGCATGCAGGCTGACCTGCCAGCTTAGCTGTTACCAGCTCAGCATGCAGGCTGACCTGCCAGCTGAGCTGTTACTAGCTCAGCACGCAGGCTGGCCTGCCAGCTGAGCTGTTACCAGCATGCAGGCTGGCCTGCCAGCTGAGCTGTTACCAGCATGCAGGCTGGCCTGCCAGCTGAGCTGTTACCAGCATGCAGGCTGGCCTGCCAGCTGAGCTGTTACCAGCATGCAGGCTGGCCTGCCAGCTGAGCTGTTTCAATTTTTTTGGGGCATGAGGAGGACAGATTTCCAGAATTTTGGATAGACAGTTTTGTTTCTCACAATACAATCTCTGAATTTTGAAAACCAAAAAAAAAAAAAAAAGCAGCTAAAAACTCTGGGATGTAGGTGGTGATTACATTTTCACCGGTCACCACCAAAGCCTGCAGATTTTCTCAGTCCAAGCTGGGCTGCTGAATCATAAGTCCCACTCCCTGTGGCTGTGGTACCATGAAAAACATTCTTTGGACCAAGTCATGCGCCGTTGTTAACTTTGTATGGTGCGTTTACTTTTTTTTTTTGTGGTACTTTTTCTGATTATCTTTCTTCTTCTTTCCTTCTTAGGACGCCATCGAGCTGGTCTGAGTACCAAACGCTATAAGCTCCCGGGGTTAAAAAATCTTCAAAAATCAAAAAATTGAGTGTAATAATCAAAAAAACTGAAAAAAAGCGAAAAAACGTTGGAAAATATAAAAAAATCTTGTATCGTAGTTTTTTATCAGTTTTTCTTTTTATTATTTATTTATTTATTGATTTTTATGTTCTCTTGAAATAAGATCTAACCATACCCCTCCCCCAACTTAAATGAGGTTGTCCCCAACCTTGCCATGTCCCCTAGTGAGAAGTGCCAAAGTGAGTTCAGCATTTATGAGTCTTGGAAAATGAAGATATCAACTAAAAGGGAAATGGAAAAAAAAAAAAATCAGAAAAAAATGAAGTGAGCTCAAGAGGATCTTTTTGAGATTTTTGGGTGTCTTTGCCAAAGAAAAGGGTAAGCTTCCTCCCCCAACTCTTTTTATTTTATTTTTATTTTGTTTTTCTTCTTTTGTGTGTGTCCGGTGTGAAGGCTAATTATTTGAAAACTTATAAGAAACTTTTGACCCGTTTTTGAGCTGGAGATATTGCTAATTGATAACTTGTAGGTGTTGGATGTGAACAGTTTTAGTCTTGTATCCAGGAGGTAAGCCTAGTCAGATTCATCCATGATGTCTTCTTCCTCTGCTTCTGACCGCTGTGATTGGTCTGAGAGACCATGTTCTTCTGAGTCCGCCTCCTCTTGTTGTATGTCCTCCAGGTTTCGTCCTCGAGGGAAAAATCTTTTGATGTGTGATGCCGCGTACGTCCTCTTCAGCTCCGTCCCGTCCAATTCCTCCAGCAAGTAGGATCCTTTGGGTAAGTGCTCCTTTACTTTAAACGGTCCATTCCACCTGTTGGCAAAGAGTTTCCCCCACTGATCTTCCAAGCTTTTGTTGTAAACTAGAACTAAATCACCTGGGTCCAACGGTTCACGTAATCTGGCCGCCATTTTTCTGTCCCAATATCTTACTGAGGCCTCCCGTGTTTTAAGCAATTTCCGGTGAGCTTCCTCTATGATTTCGTCTTTTCTGGCCAGTTGCTTTGTCCAAGCTTCAAGAAGTTCTTCGGTGGTACTGATACCCAGCCAATCAACGCCTAGATAGGTGTCCATTTCTAAATCCACAGGAAGCACAGGTAGTTGCCCAAAGATAATCTCGTAAGGTGTGTACCCTGTGGTTCTTTTTGTTGATATTCTGTCTGAGAATAGGACCAAAGTTAAGTACTCCCTCCATTTTCCTCCAGACTGACCGCACATCTTTACTAAAGTATCCTTTATTGTTTTGTGCCCTCTTTCTACCATTCCGTTAGCTTCAGGATAATAGGGTGAGGTGAGTATTAGCTTTCCTCCAATCTTCTGAACTGCTTTCACAAATTCCTTCTCAAACTCGGCTCCATTATCTGTAGTGACTGTTTTGATAGATCCGTATTGGTAGACCCAGTATTCCAGGAGGAACTTGGCCACGTTACTAGATGTGAGTTTCACCAGCGGAGCTGCTTCTACCCATCCAGATAAATCGTCCCTGGCAACTATTAGATACTTATATTGCCCAGCTTTGATATGACAAGCATCCAGTGCCACTCGTCCAAACAGACTGCTAGTACCGGTAGGATTTTGAATTTCTCGAGGCACTAGGGGATCTCTTTTCTGACAAGCTTTGCAGCTATGAATCCATAATCTCACTTTCTTCTTTAGACTTGGCCACCAGAATTGTGTTACTAGTTGTTGATAGGTTTCCTCAATTCCATGGTGTCCTAACTCTTTGTGGACCTTCCTGAGCAATTTGTCTTGGTAGGCCTCCTTGGAAATCACAACCTGTGGTGCCGGTGAGTGTTTTCTCATTAGTCTCCCTTCACTGCTAAAAAACTTGGCTGAGTTACGTCGTAATTTTGCAAAGTCTTCTCGATCCATCTCCAGGGGTTTTTCTAGCGTTTCTAGGTAGTGCCTGAGGTGTTGCCAATATCCAGGGGCTTCCCATT
This sequence comes from Puccinia coronata f. sp. avenae, assembly GCA_002873125.1. Classification (NCBI taxonomy): domain Eukaryota; kingdom Fungi; phylum Basidiomycota; class Pucciniomycetes; order Pucciniales; family Pucciniaceae; genus Puccinia; species Puccinia coronata. The sequence continues at coordinate 20,770 of PGCI01000598.1, forward strand.
TGTTTTCTTCCTCGTCTGTTTCCAGAGAGCAGATCCGGTACTGATAACATGGTTTGATCAGGGGCTCTTCTTTGTTGAAGTCTGGTTGGTCCTTGTAGAATTCTTCTTCCTCACTAGAGATTGGCCTCCTCAAGAGTGCATCTGGTAATGTGAAAGTTTTTCCTGGCTTGTTTACTATGTCAAACGAGAACAGCTGAATGAATGCCACCCATCTGGTCATAGGAGCATTTGGTAGTGAGGGAGAGTTGATCATCTGAATCAGCGACTTTGCATCCACTTGGAGTTCGAAATGTTGGCCCCAAAGGTATGTCTGTAATTTCTTCATGATTCTAGCTACTCCGCATAATTCTAGTTTTGGTTGAGAATATCTTGATTCCACAGGCAAAAATACTATTGATTTGTAGAGTACAAGCCTATCTAGTCCTGTGTCCAGTTCTTGCTGGGATAATACCGCTCCAGCATCTATGAAGCTTGAATCCACTGCCAGCCTAATAATACCCGCCTCCAGTGAGTAGTCAATGCTTTTTAGAACAATATCTTCCCCAATAATTTGCTTCAGCCTTTTGAATGCCTCATTGCAGTCCTCACTCCATTTCCATTCTGCTTCTTTCCTGGTAAGTTGTCTGAGGGGGCTGCTTTTCTCTGATAGGTTTTCTATGAATATTCACACGTAAGTGACTAATCCTAGGAATCCTCCTCTCAGCTCGGTGACATCTGCTG
>PGCI01000599.1:0-21122 GCA_002873125.1 Puccinia coronata f. sp. avenae
AATGGAAAGATTGGTGTTGACACATGGCAAGTTAGGGAAGTGGACCGTGCATGTGAAGAGGATACCACATTCAAGGCGGGTTGTTTGCGAGACGGGTCACGGCGTCCTCCGGACATGGTAGATGCAGAAAAAAAATCTAGGCTAGCAAAAATCGTGGATATTCATTCCCTGCGACTGACTCTTTGGATTAACTTATTGGTTTCAGCGAGAAAGAGGGCTCATGACCTGTAAGCGCTAGCCTTACACCTGTGATGTTCACCATGAAAAAACCTTTGTCACTGGATATCAAGTGACATCCGGCCAACTCCAGCCAGCTATCCACAATCTATCCAGACCTTTTCTTTTCCTAAAACTATGTAGAATGAATTCTGCTCAGTTTCAATGAGAACTTATCTATTTCATGGGGATCCCTGAACTTTGGTCCAATGGGAGCTAGGCAATGCCACAGTAAATGCAGAGCTCCTGGCCACCCTCAGCCCTGAACTGCACCAAGGTTGGCTATGAGCTGGACTGCTGAGCAGGCTGAGCTTTACTGCAGTGAGCACTGAGCTGATGCTCATTTTTGGCTGATTTTTTTTCAAAATGAACATCAAGAAGACCAAAATTAAATTGAGAGTAGGAATGGAGTAGCTTTGAAGCTGTAACCAAAGTTGAGTAATGTCACTTGATATCAAGTGACAATTGTTTTTTCATGGTGGTTGGTGAGACAAAATAAGAAGAGTAAATTTCTTGTGAGCAAAACAGAAATGAAAAGAAGACAAAAATGGTCAAAAAGATGACGCAAGGAAAGACAACAAAAAGATAAACATTGAGATGAAGCAAAATGGGAAAAATACCTGTGATGTCAGTGAGACAAGATAAAAAGAGTGAGGAAAAAGAGAAAATCACTGACATCACAGGGAAGAGTCTTTTAGAGTAAGAAAAAACTAGGTACAAGCATAAACCTTTACATATGCTAATAGTGTGTAACGCTAACCACAGCACAGAAATCTGGGGAAAAAGTGGCGGGTACCCGGGTTTGCAGGCGGGTACCCGCCACTTGTGGACTGCTGGCAGGTACCCAGCATCTGCTAGCAGGCACCTGCTAGAGTGTGCGGGTGCAGGCCAGATTGCCAAGCAGGCTGCAACCTGCTCGACAAGCAGGTTGCCTGCTTGCCAAGCAGGCTGCAACCTTCTCAAAGAGCAGGCAGCCTTCTAGCAAGCAGGCTGCAACCTTCTTGGCAAGCAGGCTGCCTGCTTGCCAAGCAGTTTGCCTACTTGCCAAGTAGGCTGAAACCTGCTTGCCCAGTAGGTAGAGGCTGCCCCTCCGCCAATACATGGGCAGGTACCTGCGGGTACCTGGCCTGTCTGTCCCAGTGGGTCCGGATGTGGGTGTCCAATCTGGGCCAAAAAAGGCACCAGGTACCCAAAAACATTCAGGTCCCGGGTGCAACAAGGCCATCTCTCATTTGGAATAGGCAACCCAATGACTGTTGTTGGCGGGAGGGGAATGAGGGCAGTGATTGGTGTTGGAAACAAAACAAAACAAAGCCTGGCAAAGGAAATGAATGCACTGGACAAGACGTGGATGAAGTGGTGGGACAAAAGAAACGGAGGGAAGAAAGAAAAATTCTGGAGGAAGACGCGAGTGAATGGGCGGGCAAAGACATAAAAGGGGGGGTGACTTGGGATTCTGGCTCCAGAGTAGCCCATCCGCAAGTTTATTGAAGACCTTTGAGTCAGTTGTTCATGCTTGTGGTGTTATGGTGATTTGCAGTTAGTTGCAGCAGCATGTTCCTGATCATTTTGGCGTGTGCCTTTTCATATATCTGGCGCAAACAGCAACAGATTTAGGACAGGTCATTTCCAAAATTTTCAGGAACTTGGACTGCTTGCAATTAACTGTTTATAAATGCCCAAAACTTAAACTTCAAAATTTGGCAGGGAGCTGTCAGCATGCCTGAATCTTTTTTGACAGCTCCCAGCCAAATTTTCACGTTTATGTTCTTATGTTTTTATGTTACACAAAATTTTATGCATATTTGAACACCCTAAATTAGCAGCGTCAAGAACATTTTACTCATTCTTAGATGGGTTGATATGTCTCTGGGGCTGACACAAAGACACAGCCAACAAACCAAAAACCATTGCTGAAGCCATAAAGATGACAAAATGCTCAACTGGAGCAACCAAGCCAAAATGCACAATTTAAGATAATTCAGAGTTGGAATACTTGAAAAAAAGGAAGAGGGAAGCCATTCTTTCTGCTAAGATCAAAATAAAATATCAAACAGAAAAAGAGGAAAAATCAAAAAAAGAAAGATGAGGAAGAAAAGAAAAACAACAAAAGGAGAAAACAGGGGGAATCCGCCACACCAACCCAAACTGGGAGAAAAAACTTCCTACAGTTGCGAGTGGCATCTGTCTGTAAGGCCCCCCCTGCAAAACTTGAATGGGAGACGCGGGCCGGGTGTTTGCCCCCAAGGGGTAGTCAATCTAAACAAAGACCACATTTTTGAGGTCTTTGGAGGCTGTAGAATCTAGAATTAAAAGGGTTTTGCTTGAAACCCCGCGGTTCTTTTTTATTTATTTTTTACTCCGTCACATTCTGAACATCGGCTAATAAATGCATATATTTTATGCATATATACATAGTATGCATGTATAAATGCATACTAAAAGTACATAAAACCATAGAGATGGCTTTAAATGTGTTTATTCAGACATAATGAGACCAAAGTCACACGTCAGGCACTCTGAATATGGCAAAAATAACCCCAAATATGCTCAAAAAATCTGGGATTTTTCTATTTTTTGACCCCAAGATTCCGAACGCTACCCCATTTGGTGGGAGAAGCCTTACAGAAAGATGCCGCTCGCAACTGTATTTTTCATTTCTTGCCACAAAATTTTAGGTTACTATAACTGAGTACAGATGCCTCCTCTAGATCATGGTCAAACCCCACTTTTCATTAGGCTTATAATTTCACCAGAATTGTGTGTGGAGCTTAAATGATCTTTTACAGATTTTCAGTGCTGCTCAACCAGGTTTGCATGATCCACAGCTCAGTCATACTAATGCAGCTAGTTATGCATGGGCTGTCTATGAACACACTCCCAGCAAATTTTCTCAAATCATTCAACAAATCTACATCAGCCATGTGCTGCTAATGGAGGCTTTCCTGTGGGGTTGGATTTTCAGATCTGACCTTTTCAAAACTAGATTCCAAACCTATTTTGGTGGTGGGAACCCAAATGTCATCAATTTTCACCACCAGTCAAGGTTTGAAATTTGGAATTGGAGCAAGTAAATTTGGAATTTCAAGCAACAGGAAGTCCTCCAATCAGAGCTCACTTCAGACAGGACCCCGGAAACCCCCTATAGAGGTGGGTAATGTAAAATCCGGGTTTTTGCAAAAATTCATACATTTTTCACGCTCATTCATACACGTTTCATGAGTAGCATTTCCCCTGGGGGAGCCTCCGGGTTGGGGGGAATCCGGGTTGTTTGGGGACGGGGGTCCAATTTTCTCCCTTCTCAAACCCATTTGGGGGTTTTTCCACGGAAAATAGGGCTAAAAGATGAAAAAATTGGGTAAAAGTCATGTGTAATTGCAAATTCATACATCTCAGGTAAGTAAGCTTCATGAAAAAATTGGGCCATTCATACACTTTTCATGAGTATCATTTTGGGTTTTTGCCAAAAAAATCATACATTTTCATTACCCACCTCCATATATGGAAGGGGGTTTCTGGGGTCCTCTTCAGACATTATTTGAGCCTAATTTGAACATGCAGTCACTGTGCCTTGAAACAAGGTAACATGCATGGAATATCAGTTCAAACAAACTCCCTTAGAATCAACCTTGATGACATTCCACATGGGGATGATATGATCTAGATAGGGGCAGTCAAGCCTTTAAAGTTGCCGTAATTTCTTTCCATGGTGAATGGTGTTGAAATGAGACCCTAGAAAGAAATGTCAACAAGCTTAGTCTTGAACATTGACCTATTCTCCAGACCAATTAAGTGTGCCATACTTTTTTGGAACATCACCAATAGTTTCTACTCAATCTACTCATTAAAATCAAGCAGTATCATTAAAAGGAATGAGCAACCTGCATGGATTGTGAGCTTATTTTCAAAAGTGTGAGTTACAAATTACAGTTTATGATTCCCCAGAATACACAGATTGTGCACCATTGGTCCTATCAACAATGCACACTGGAAAATTAAGCAATTTTCCTCCGGCAAAAAAGTTTCCCCCAAGTGAAGACTGCTCTAGTTTGTTCTTTTTCTGATTGCAAAACATGTCATTTCCTGTTTTATGGAAGATGCATCTGTGGTAGTCATTGATATCCATGTGATTTGAATCTGTGCAAGTTTTGGTGCGTATGTGAGGCTGCTGATTCTATGCGTAATTCCAAATCAAATCCATTTCATCGTAGTTTCACCGCCATCGCCAAAACATAACCGCAACCCCCACCAGCACGCCCAACTGAACCGATATTCGGAAAGAAAAAAAGGGCGGAATCGAAGTGAAAATATCTAATACGGCTGAGCTCCAATGGCTAAGCAAGAGAATCATGACGAGTTCAAAGTGCGGATGAAGCAGCCGACGACGATCGACCGATTACTGGAGCTGGATGTGGCCGCGTTGATAAGCGAGATCGGGAGGCTAGAAGACTCGGTGGAGCGGCTCGTTCGGTCCAACCAGGAGATCTGGGAGTTCCTGGAGGAAGACGGGTCTGACGCGGAGTCCAACCATGCTCTAGTTGAAGCACGGGAAGAAAATCTGGTAACAATGTAAGGTGGCATTCTCATAGTCTTACTCTCTTATTCGATGCTTCCTATTGTAGACCTTCCGCTCGGACTATGTATGAGGGACTCATTCAATACAATTATCCTACTTGAAACAGTGAAACTCAGAAAGAAAGGATTGAAATGATCAAGTGGTGCGTCGCAAGAAAAACCCGCCGGGACGGAGTGGATAACCCGCATTACCAGCTCAGCCATCCCCACTCGACAAGCTCACCAGCCGGACCCATTCCAACAATTTCTACCCCAGAAGACTCAATGCCCGAGGCAAGTCACTTGTCAGGAGTGGGGGGAGAGGCCGGGGTTAGTTTATGATGATGAGATATAAATTCAATGAGGAATCATGATTCTCCTATCTTGTTTCTATTGCTCAGAGGGCCCGGCGTGAAGCGTCACGAGCACCACAAGAGGCTTGGGCTCTTGAGCTGACTGGTCAAAACATGGTGTGATGTAACTTTGCGAGCTGTTCAGAGAGTTCTGTGCATCATGAATGTGTACAGCTGGACGTGAAATGACTGAGCAATGGCATAGTGCATAGAGTTTTTCATAGGGGACGAGATCCCCCTTAGGAGGTAGGTTGGGGAAGAATCGTGAAGTTGAATTGAAAACAGGAGCAATTTCTCATGTACAACTTTAATGGGCAGCTCGTCGGGTTTCGGCAATCACACCAGTCAACTCGTCCACTTTGCGCTTTGCCCGACGGAGAGTACCGAGCTGAACAAACGACACGATCGAGAATAAAGTGGGGCGTGATAAGCGGGCATGATCTTGTATGGGCCGAGCAGAGAATGACTCTTGGGAGGAGCTTACCCTGCGCTTAGTCAGTTTTCGGGCTTTCTTGTCCTTTGAGTTTCGGATCAGTTCCATAACTCGACGTTCGTAGGGGGCGAAACCGGCAACCTCACGGACGATGGAGCGGACAAACTACAGAGGAAATGAGAGCGAAGGGGGTGGGTTGAGATTTGCGTGGGCGCATGAGCAGTGGATTCCTGGGTCTTACGGTGGTACGCTTGGAGGCCCGTCCCTTGAAGTGCGACGGCTTGTTGGGGAGGACCCGAGGAGTGGTCTTGTGGCCCGAGTTGAGACCACGCGGGAGACCTTCACGTTGCGAATGAAGGAAAGAGTCAGCGACGCGTGCTGCTGGCATGGGTAGCAGAGGCGGATAGACGCACCTGTTCGGGTTGCGGCCACTCTGGTTGATTGCGCTCGTGCCATTGCTGGTGTTAACCGGTGTCTTGATGGGCGTCGTGGGTTGGTTGGCTGGAGTGTGCGGGTATGTGCTGAAGGGGGGTCACCCAGGGACCACTCCGTGGGGTGCTCAGCCCTAAGCGGTTCTCATCGCTTAGGGTTAGGGCTCCCCACCCACCGCCCCGCACAGCCACCAGGCCGAGCCATCGCCCGTGAGTCACCCCATCCATCCCTCCGGCCACCAACGACCACCTCGCCCAAGGAACGCAACACTCGACATGCCGCCAAAATCAGCGACCAAGGCCGATCCCAAGGGTTAGCTTCATACTGCCCCATCACCTTTTGAGCTCTCATCACTTACCATCCTCTCCGTTTTTCTCGAATGCCAACCGGGCTGGTGTCGAACCGATCGATTGATTGACCTCTTGCGCGTGTGTGTTGTCCCACGGAAATATCTTCATTGCTTCAGCCTCATCGGCCAAGACCCAAGTGGCCAAGGCCAAGTCGGCCAAGAAGGCGGTGGTCAAGGGAGCCTCCTCGAAAACCGAACGACGAGTCCGCACCTCGGTCACCTTCCGACGCCCCAAGACTCTACGCCTCTCCCGGAAGCCCAAGTACCCCAGAACCTCGGTCCCACATGCACCTCGAATGGACGCCTACCGCACTTTGGTCCGCCCCCTCAACACAGAAAGCGCCATGAAGAAAATCGAGGACAACAACACGCTTCTTTTCATTGTCGACTTGAAGGGTTTGTATCCATTCCTCACACATTCACGGCCCACTCTGGCTTCCCAGGTCGCTTTACTACCTTGGTCATAAGGGGCTGATTTTTGTTTTTTTTTTTCAAAATTTTCATAACAAAACCGATGGTGAAAATCGTGATGCAGCTAACAAGCGACAGATCGCTGAAGCCGTCAAGAAACTGTACGATGTCACACCTCTCCGTGTCAACACTCTCATTCGGTGAGTCGCTTGGTTCACTCATGACCCTCGATCGATTCATTTACTCATTCATATCTTCAAACTACTCCTATATAGTCCTGATGGAAAGAAGAAAGCATTTGTTCGCCTGACCCCCGAAGTTGACGCCTTGGACATTGCAAACAAGGTAACGCATCAACCACTGTCCTCTCATTCATCCCACTGTCAAGATTCCTAACCATTGCCCTGCTTTCGGTAGATCGGTTTCATTTAAAAAAACACCTGCTTTCCTGCCTGGGTGGGTTGAGGGTGATATAGTCGAGCCCACATATGTCCAATCAAATCTATGTTGCACTTTTCCATTTCATTGCTTCTCCGCCGTGGAGCTATGACAAATCATCCACGTCACCCTCACAGCCTCCCGCTTTTTTTTATAAGATGATTTTTGTCTGGTCACATGTCCCCCGGTCTTGGTCCAGTTGGTGGGTCAGGCAGTGCCTCCAGCATACGAAAACATGAGAGGAGTTCCGATTCGAGGTCACATAGGAAGAAGTCAGGGGACTTGCAGGCTTGCAACCCGCCCCGATTTTCCTTTAATGCTCGAAAGAAGCACGTCTGATTCAAATTGGAGGATAAGGCCCGCCTGAGACGTCCTCGCCAATGAGCCCCTCTCCGTGAAATCATTGCGGTAATGATTATTGGCGGAAAAGATTTGGTTAGGCTTTGAATACCCACAACACAATGGTTCACCCGTGTCGCTCGCGAAAAATACTCGGGGCTCTTTATCTAAGACCGCCTCCCTTGGGGCCTTGGCGAACTTAACACAAGCCCCTCGCCAGCCGGGGGCAGGGCCTCGCTCGAAGCGCGACCTCCCGTCAGGGAGGTACTTGCTTGGAAAACGACGCCCGTAGCGTGAGTCGTTTGTCGTAAATCTGCAGCTTTGGTGGTACAATTCTTGACCCACTTATTAATCCCACTTCCCAAGGGCCTATGTTCACGCCCTTGGGACCTGTAGACAAGCCTTGATCTCCCCTTGAAATCTGTTAACTCCATTTTTCAGACTTATCTAGGTCAACGAGCTCATTGCTTGCCAAAACATGGCCTCCTGGATCCTATCCTTCTCTCTTGTCAGAAGAAATCTTCTATATATCAATCGAAATTGGACAGCAAATGATTGCAGCTTGAATAATGTGTATTGTACTGGCAGCTACCTAAGAAGATAATTGGAAGGTATGGCCTTTCAATCAAGGTGTAGACCCAAAGAGGTGAAAGACTCAATTTGTATGGCCAAGACAGTGAGAAGGGAAATATTATAAAAAAATTGATGGGCATGTGCGCCTAGATCTCCTCCATCAGGGCCCCTACGCGGGGTTGCACACAGTTGAGTGGTTTGTGAGTTATGAAGGATAAATGTCAAAAAGACGGAATACAGGCGTGGAGCTCCTCCCTGACCCGCGCCAAAAACGTGCTTTTGCAAGTAAGCCTCTCTGTGATACAGAGACCCTGCGGGGCTGCCCCCCGGGGGCTCTCACTCAGAGGCTTTGTTAAGCTTGCTCCATTGGATGCGTACGTAGGCACGGCAATTGTCTAAATAGTTGAACTGTGCCAACAAGAGTAGCCTGTGGCTAGAACTGCCACAGGTTTCCTGAGACAAAGTATGTTTACTGTTCCAACGCATTCTTATTGGTGCCTAAAGTTATATATACCTCTTCAATCTTGGCTCAACATCTTTGCTCTTCTATCACATGCCTGATTGGTATGCTGAGTTTCCTTTGCTCCACGGTCCCCAATTCAGACCCTGCAGACCTAGATGCCAGAATTTATAACTGAAAACCAAAAGTGAGAATATTTAGCTTGACAGGATCTCAATTAAAATCCCAATCACATCTTGTTGCTCCACCCATGTAAACCCCCAATTTTGGAGGGAAATGTTACACCATGGGGGGTTTCTAAAAAACTCGCCCATCCGCTAGACGCTTTTGCCAGAAAGTGTCCAGCAGACTCTTCATGAGCGCCCGCTGGACGCAACCCAGGTGAAGCGCACGTTGGATGATGGGAACCAGAGCGTCCAACGGTTGCTTCTAACACAAAGTGCCAGTTGGACGCTTCATGGTAACTTCCAGTGGGCGCTTTGTGTTGCAAGCGCCCGTTGGACGCTCCATGGAGGCGTCCAGTGGGCACTTGTAAGCCTCAGAGACATGTCAACCCACACAGGATTGGTGACATGACCTAGACACTGCTAGAGCATATGATAATATCAGAAAAAACTGATTAAATGTAAATTACTTCTTAGAGCAGCCGCACCGGTCAGGGGTTTAGCTTGGATTAGCGCACTTATTCAGCAATCGCACCCACACCGGCTCGGAATAAGGGAGGATTATCCTATATATCCCTGAGCTCATTTTTGGAATAGTGGGGGATAGATTTTGCCCCCACTATTCCTGGGATAAATCTGTAATTGCATATTCATATGCATTTATTTCACTCTCACACATCACCTGCACACAAAAGTATGCATTCCACGCTGACATATGGATTAGTCATCACACAACACATACTTCACAACTCTCTAAACTCAAACCAATGCGGCTGCACCACTGGACTGAGGTTAGTCAGGCCTAACTTGCTAGAATAAACTAGGCTAATCCTGCGCAACTGGTGCGGATGGTCTTATAAGCATAACATAATAGAATTATTAGCATAATTCCTTCCATCAGCTACTTTAATGTTCTGCCCACGTTCTGGATTCAACATGGGAGGTTGAGAACCACAAGTGGGCCACATAACTGGCTGAAGAACTTTTCCATAAGAGAAAAGTTGGAAGATGAGAAAAATCATATAATCATACAAATACCCCAACATTTTTCTAGAAACAGGTTTCCTCAGGCATCTTCTTCCCCATCAGGATCAATCTCTGCCACGTAAACCTTTTCTAGCTAAACAAGGCTTTATCTGTTAACCATTCACCACATTTTCTCTATCATCACCATCCATCATCATAAACCTCACATCAGTTCTCCCCTTTGATAGTGTTACATATAACACTTTTTTTCCCTTAAATTGCATCTTGCAGGCCTCATCATAGGCGGAGGTTGTCCATTCTTGAAAACTTTTACTCTTGATCATCAAGATTGAGCCCTTGGATCTACAAGCTCCAACAAAGCTTAGTTTTCCTTGTGTTCTGTAGCCACGTAAGAGGCACAGGCTCACAGCACTACCTGAAAGAGGCGCCCATTAGACGCTACCATAAAGCGTCCAGTGGGCTGCCTCTGTCATTGGACGCTTCCAAAAGGCGTCCAATGGGCGCTTGCAACACAAAGCACCCACTGGACACTTCCCGGCCAGTGGACACACTGTAGATCTACCATATAGATCTCATTGGCCAGCAATTATCCAAAGGCATTGTGGCCTTCATGCTTTTATCAATCTCCACTTCATGGGTTGTGGGTGAAGGGTGTGGTTTCAAGCCCTATGGGTTGAGTTTTCCCCAGCTCAAGCAGCCCCTGATCATCTCTTCATCTATTCTGGATGGGTTTAGAACCATCCATTGGACGCTTCCTGGACGGTTCTGACCGGCCATCCAAGTGCTGTCCTGACCTGTTAGAGGTCAACCACGGGAAGGTTCCCAGGCCACCAAATTCTGCTCGGTTTTTGCACCGTCAAGAGGTGCGTCCATCAATTGTCGTCCGCCGGAGCCCGTGGTGTATGCCAGTCTCACGTTCCTCATACCTCTCGCCGGATCGATCCGCGGGGGTCGGGCATCGGCGCGAGACCCCGGGATATTCCCTAGGGACACGGGGGGTGGGGGGCGGGGTGTTCCACTTCGATCGGGGGAATGTGCGCTCCGGATGAGTGGGGAAGATTTCGCATCAAAAACTGGAATTTACATACATAGTAGCACTCACATTCAAAAAATGCGTTGGCTGCCGTTGGAATCCAACCCGGAGGTGATGAACGCGTGGGCATCTGGTGAGCTGGTTCATCAGTATTACCCATCCCCAATGGACCGATCTGACACACCAAGTCAGAATTGAGAACTAAGATTGTTTGTTGTTACGACGGTAACAGCTCTTGGTCTTCAGACTGAGAAGGTGAGCTTCGCGGACGTGTATGGACTGGACGCGGAGCTGCTGGCGATGGTCTCGAAGCCGGTGTATGCAGTCTTGATGCTTTTCCCCATCTCGAAGGAATACGAGGACGCGCGTGCGGCGGAGCATGAGCGGCTCGTGGCCCAGGCTAGTGATACGCAGTTACTTGAGAAGCGGCTTATCTTTATCAAGTTAAGTCCAGAGTGGTCGCCTTTTCCCCCGCATTTCCATATACAAGCAGTAATATCATCCATCCATACCTTGTATGCACACTGATCTCTCACATTCAATCTGATGGACTCTCAGACAGACGATTAGTAATGCGTGTGGTACGATTGGGCTGCTCCATGCCTTGGCCAACAATCCCAAGATCCCAATCAGTCAGTTTGCGCCCTCTGCTTTTGTTGCTACTTTAGGGGGAAAGGGATACAGGAGTGTTGAATTGGATGGTCGATCGTTAGCCGAAGGAGCGTTGACCCAGTTCCTGGACCAGTGCCGGTCGAAAAGCCCGGCGGAGCGCGCAGAGCTGTTGGAGAAGGATAGTGCGATCGCCAATGTGCATGCGGATCTTGCACAGAGTGGACAGTCCAAGGTTCTTCTTGCTGATAGACTGATCAGCTATGAAAAAATATAAGAAACTGATTTGCATGTAAATTTTGTTTTTTTGGTAGGTTCCTAGTTTGGATGAAGTGGTCGACCTGCACTTCGTCTGTTTCGTCAAGAGCCATAACCCTGACGATCCGGCAGAGCCAGCCCGTCTGGTCGAGCTGGATGGCCGGAAGGGGTTCCCGATCGACCATGGCGCGATCTCAGGCTCTGACGACCTGCTTGATGTGAGTGTTATGGTATTCATGGGTTACATCTATCTCTCCCCAACACTTAAAAACTCTGGTTTGCTCTTCCTTGAACCAATCTGTCTTATGATAGGCTGTTGTACCTGTTGTCAGACGGTTCATTGATCTATCCAAGAATAATGTCAACTTTAACCTGATTGCACTCTGTGCCAATGCTTAGTGTTGATGCTTGAGTTGTACATAAATAAGTCTTTATTGTTTTTCTATGTAGTTGACACAACATATGCCCCACTGCTATCTTGTGTTGTGTACAAAAGCTTTTGTTGCTGTGAAAGTGCAAGTGGTTTGTTTGTCTGAGGTCCCGGCTGGTCCCCCGAGGACCCCCCCCCCCGTGGGGATGTTCTTTCCACACGAGACTTTCAGTAGAAGAAAAATAAAATAAAATAAAAATAAAAAATAAAAAATAAAAAGAAACTCACCAGCAGCCATGGCCAGCAGTCTCGAGCCAGTCTATCTCTCATCACCAACAACAGCATCGCAACCAGCCCAGCCCCCATTCAAGCCCCAGCCAGCGCCGGCCACCGCAAGCACAAGCCCCTCTGCCGCCCCCGCACCCGCGTCTCAGGAACTGCGAAGGACAGACTCGGACTCGGCCAAGTCCGCGGCCGCAGAGTCAGACGGCACCAGTAGCAACAGCAGCAGCCCCTCGCCCTCCCACCAGCAGCACTACCCGCCACCCATCAGACTCAGGAAGGGCACCCGCTTCGAGGATGCCTATCCGAGCATGTTTGCCGCGCTCGGGGACAAGGACCCCGACCCAAGCTCCCTGCTGGCCAGCCTCGAGTCGCCCTTCCAGCTGCAGGAGTACATCGCTCATCTCGTCCGCGCCGACCCCCATGCCGTGTCGAGGATCATCAGGCTCCCCAGCCTCCACGTCCAGCGCGAGGTCTGGATCTACGAGCAGCTCCGGAGACTCGCTCATGACCTCGGCCACCCCCTCGTCAGCGCTCTCCAGGCCGACTGCAATCGATCGAAATGTCCCGAGATGAAGGCCGGAGAATGGCTCTATCTATGTGCGGCCCATGCTACCGCTAACGAGGTGCCGACCCCACCACCCATCTCCCAAATATCATTTTCTTAAACTCATCACATTTTCTCTTGCTTTCTCTAAAAAAAAAAAAAAAAAAAAAAGAATGAATGCTGTGCGATCGACTACATTGTACATACGCTGGATGGCGCAACAGCCCTCCTCAACTCGGCCCGCTACTTTCCCAGTCGGTAAGTGCCCCCACTCTTTATCTCCTCTCTGATCAATCGTCCCTCTGATGACGTCATCTCCACTGCACATGTTGTTGTAGATTACAGATCCCCGCCAGCTCGATCAAGCATTTCACGTCCATTGCGAGGCGGTTATACCGGATCTTGGCGCATGCCTGGTTCCACCATCGCGAGCTGTTTGAGGAGTGCGAAGTAAGAGATATGCTTGTTTGTAGCTGAGAGAGAGAGAGAGAGCCTGCTGATGCACGGGATTAATTTGGATATATTTTGGTGTGTCCTTGCTTGATCATACAGATGGAGACGAGTCTGTATGCGAGGTTCCTGGCGCTGACGGACGAATTTGGCCTGATTGCTGAAGACCTGCTGGTGATCCCTCGCGCGATGGACGACGAAGGCCCAGAGGAGGAACACCAGCACTCGGAGCCGGAAGACGCGGCCGACGCGACCGAGCACCAGGCAGACCACCACCAACACCAACACCATCAACACCAACACCACCAACACCACCAACACCAACAGCAAGACGAACAGCAGCAAGAATCGTTGGACGAGGAACAGCAGGATGACAACAAGCCGCAGGAGGCCCAGGCTGGGAACCCACACGATCCTCCTCACCATGCTACCCCTCCCGTAGATATCCCGATCTCTGAGCTGGATCAAGACGATACAAGAAGCGCTCAAGTAGAACAAGCCTCTGCATGACCCTCCTCTTCTTCCTTCCCTCATCACTTAGATTCATCCTTCTTCTCCCTGTAACTCTTTTGTTGTTACTCTTTCGAGGTGTACTCCTGTTATGCCTTCCTCATTTCGTCCCTTTTTAATCCCCTTGGGTTTGGCTTGCATCTCGTTAACTTCTCACGCTTCACAAATCGTTTTGGGCCCGGGCGCGAAGAAATGAATATTTATGTCGTAGTGATAGAGGAGGAGCTCGTGTGTAAACTACCTCGTTCAGCCAGACTGCCAACTGCTGCTCGCATTTGTGCAAATTTATTCTCCCCCCTCCTAAATCAAGCAAGTCGAGAGTAGACGGAGGGTGGTATGATATATCATGAACCCTGTCACTTTTGCTTGATGCACTACTCAGCCCTTATGATGTAGAATGGAAATCAAGAGAGATGGAGTACATTACCATGGACTTTTTTCATGCCCATCCACTTCTTCTGATGTGTTACTCATTGCTTTATTATTTTAGCATATATTATCCATGTTAAACTGCGTGCTGTCATGCACTCTTGTCATGACTATCCCATTCTTCTGATGTGTTACGGACTCTGCTTATCGCTTTAAACTTCTTTCATTTATGTCAAATTCATGTATGACGCCTTTCTCAATTATCCAGGAAATATGGAGCGTGATTTTTTTTTGTGGGGAGGGGATCAAAGAAAAAGAAAAGGAAACGACAAGAGGGAAAGGGGAAGTATAAGAAGAAGGAGTGGTGTTAAGCAGAGCTAGTTTTGATTTTCTTTTTCCGGGAAGAGTTGATTGAAGAGGGCCGTGAATGGGAAGGTTTGATTGGATGAGAAGCGGAGGGGAGGGGGGGGATGAAGGTGGAAGGAGAAGGCTTCTCTTCAACCACGGACTCGGCAGGACGTTTGCGAGATTTCTTCTTAGAAGGCTTCTTGTCCGATTTCTCGAGAGGAGGGTTAATTTGGAATGTCATGTTGTTAGAAGGTGGTACGTGGGCGGAGTTGAGGGCTTTCAGGTTCGTAACTGTGAGTGGAGGGGGGATGTTATGTGAGAAGATCGGCGGGGGCGCAGGGTGTGAGGGGATGGCTGGGCGTGGTACGGCGGCGGCCGACAGGACCGTCGGTGGATCTCGGGTGCTCCCATGTGCCTTGGAACGATGGCCATCCGAATCCGAGTCTTCCTCGCTCGACCCCTCGGAATCTTCTCTTTCTATCGCCTTCCGCTTGGCCATCGCTCTCGGCTGGCTCGGCTGACTCGGCCGCGCTGGACGCTCTATGGAAAAGGGGTCATCTAGTAATGATCCCATCACTGAGATCATGTGGTTCGCAATCGTCAAGCTATTTGTTTTTTTTTTTTTTTTTTTTAAAAAAAAAATATGAAATGATCAACTTTCAAAATCTCACTGCAATTGCAAGGAGACCAGATTGACTCTTACCCCATGACTGTGAAAGAGATAGTGCCCTCCTGGCCCCCAACGACGACTCCATTGGCATCGACCCAACAGCCACGGTCCTTATTTTCGGGTACGAGATGGACAGCGGTATCTTGAGGATGGGTTGTTTCGCCGATAGATTTCCAGTGGTCAGGAACCTCGAAGTTTAGGTCGTAGTGGTAGCCGGCAGCCTTGAGATGGTGTTCGTTGATGGAAGCGTTGAAGGTGCGGTATATGACGAGCGAGAGATGCGAGGGCGACGAGAGCGTGGGGCGGCCTATCAGTTTCTGGCCTATGGTCGGTCGCCAGCCCATGAGCTTCACCTCCACATCCACTACCCCCCACGCGTTTCCGGGTAGGGTGAGGACGGGTAAGCGGGTGGATTTGGTGGCGGTTCGGCGGATCTGGTTCCCGTGTTCGTCGCTGAGAATGAAGGTGGGTGGTTCGAGGTAGGAGACGAGCACGGCGCCGAGGGAGGGGATGTACTTCATGAGGAGGGAAGCGAGCGACTGGTTGACCGCCTCGAGTGGCCCGCTGTTCCCGTACTCCTCCACCAGTTCGTGCGTGTCCATCTTCTTCTCCGAGCCGCTCGATGTCGTCGACTTCAGGTCGTCCATCTCCTCCTCCAGCTTCACCTTCAGCTCCGGGCGTGTGGGCTTGCTCAGAAATGACGGCGCCAGTGGGATCTTGAACCGGGCCACCAGATGATGGAAGTCGTTCGGCTTCTGGTTGCTGCTGCTCGCTGCTGACTTGGATCGTGCCATCCCTGAACTCTCGGTCGCGGGAATCGTCTACTTTCCTTTTTTTAAGTAAGAATGTGTTCCTTCTTGCACGAAAAAAAATGGGAATTTCTATTTCGAAAAAGTCAAAAAATATGTATTTATGTACCAGAAAGTGAATATTCAATGTCACCAACTTAACCAAGCAAATTAACACTGGCTATACTGGATACCCCCTCTGGTATGTTATGTTAACCCCATCCAAGATTATGTATGTACATGAGGACAGTTGTGCGCCCGTCTTGAGTTGTCTTGCAGGCTCTGATGAACTAGATCATAATAAGATCATGAACTGTTTGCCGAAATATCCCCGCACCAGCCACAACATATTCCGCGCCCGTCTTCTGAATCATACATTACAGACATTCTCTTCATGAGAGCATGGGCTGCTGCATAATACAATGTAAGCTACATCTTTCCACAGATGGACCGGAATAAGAGAGAGAACAGATCCGATGTTTCTAGGGGGGTTCACAATTGGATTTTTGAAATCCAGTCTTGCTTAAAATTCCTTCTGGTTGCTTAAATTTAGCTTAAATTTGGTGACCTCGGAGTGTAAGCAATTCTACTCAAGAAAAAGTACAGCTTGCCAAGCATCTTCCCTGGTTGAAAGAAGAAACCTCAAGTGATGTGATGTGTAAAAACATTTTGTGTAAAGCAATTTAAGCCTTTCTGGTGATTGCTATCAAAACTTCATGCAGATCCTCATTGTGAACCCCCCTAATAATAAGTACCGCCCTCCCAAGTTGCACCATCAAATAACAAATCAAAAGCGTCTTGGTAACAACTCCTGATTTTGGGAGAATTGAATCCCAAAGTCCAGGGATGTTGTCTTGACCCTGTGTCAACCACCCAGCAACCATTTGGGAGTCAATCTCCCAATTCCGCTTAAGAGCATCTCCACCGCGGGAGGTAAACCGGGTAGCCATCCGGGTTTTAGCTACCCAAACCCAACCGGGGGCGTTGTCTGAGGCTCAAAATGCCTCGGTCGCTTGCTCGGTAGCGATGCGGTCACCCCATTCCAGGACTCCATCCCTCCGCATGAAATACCAATATTCCTTGAAACCTCTGTCAACATACACGACACAACCCCCAAAGATCACATCTACCAACCTCGATCCAACGCAACATCCCCCCAACACACCAGTGACACCCCAGTTTCACTCTTCAGTTGGCTACTCCCGCTGGATGCCGCAGCAGTCACGGGAGCTATATTGCTGCGGTCGGGAGGGATTTTTGGTTTTTGGCTACCGGGTTTTTCCTCCTGCGGTGTGGTGTTCCAAATATGTCATTTTTTCATTTTTTTTCTTTCTGTCTCAGTTTCCTCCATTTCATCTCAATTTCTCTTATTTTATCTCTTTCTCTTACATCCACTCACCAAACACCTCAAGTGTCACTCCAGAATCAGCTTCTATGGCCAATTTCACTCCAAGGGACAACTCACGGCATCCTCAGAACTCCAGCGGAGCAACAGCTACAGTAAAACCCAACATATCACCCAATTACACAACACAACTACATGTAACAACTCAGTAACAGGCCAATCCACCTAGCAACCACTCAAAACCCACCTTATTACATACAGGACAGCCTCAAAACCAAGATTACATACACTGGACACCACTACACAACCCCTACACTCCTATTACGTACACAGCCATGTTACACCACTACACCTGACAGCACAGCCTGGTCACATGCGGTCTATACTAGTGGATTTTCCAGTTATGCAGGTCTCATGCACATCAGTACACTGCCACATGACATCAGTACACAGCCACGTTACACCACTACACAGGGACTACACAGCCTCAGCACATCAGTACACAGCCTCAGCACATCAGTACACTGCCACATGACATCAGTACACAGCCACCTGACTCTAGGACACAGCCCCCTGACATCATTGCGCAGCCACACCTCACTCATTACATATACTGGGCAGCTACACAACACCACCACTAGTCACCTGAAGTACACAGCCACACCACATTCAGCTTACACAGCCTTCTTTGCACAGTCTTTGCACAGCCTTTGCACTGCTTTTGCACAGCCTTTACACTGCTTTTGCACAGCCTTTACACTGCTTTTTACACTGCTTTTTCATCTTCAGGCCAGCAGAAATGCCTCAATTGTGTTTCCCTTGGAGCTAAAATCCCTCACATTTGTCTATTTAAGAGGCTCTTCTCCAGCTGTTCTTCCCTTCCTCACCAGATTTGTTCCCCAGTTTTCTGAGTCACCCTTACAACAACCATATCAACAACTCAACAAATTACTATCAACCTCACCTCAAGCAATAACAACTTTATTTATTTGTCTCATTGACCTCCTTGGCGCCAGTCCTGCTTAGTCTGTTACTGCCTCTCAGCCCTCAACCAACCAGGTTACTTGACAACAACATCAACAACCACCATCATCAACACGCATCAACAAGTATTTTTCCTTCTTTTATTCCTTTCCCCATCCGCAGGCATCTTGAACCAACCATCCTATCACGATATAAACACTTCCAAGCGAGCTTGGTTGTCTTGTTATTCTGACAGTATAGAAGGGCAGAGTTTTCACCTCCATTTTTCCCCTTCTCCATTAAGCAAAAGGTTTTCACAACACTTTTGAGTCTTACAGCGGTGGAGATGCTCTAAGAATTGGGAGTGATTGGCATGCAAAAAAAAAAAACGCAGCGACCCCTGTGGGAGTTGCTGGACCAGAACTGTGCCAGAAAGTTCCTTAATTTTGGGAGTCAACAGGAGTAGTCTGGCTAAAAAAATGTGCCAAACAAACTGAATGGGAGTTGTCAGCTTTTTTTTTGAAGTTGATATGATAGGAGTTGGCACACTTTTATTTTGGATGTTGATGGGAGTTGGTGCCACTATTATATTTTCAAATGGGAGTTGGCACTAACCCATCACCCCCCTCACAAACCCTACACCACGGGTGCATTGTGGTGTCCCAGGGACAGAAAACCAAATGATGTCCCAGGGACGGAACACCAAATGATGTCCCAGAGGCATGGTTATCCGTTTAAAAATGAGATGCACCATCACAACAACATCACAACAGGCCAATTTTGCCTCCTTTTTGGTACCTGGGACGGCACTGTGATACTGCTTGTGAAACATCTTAAAATATTATGTGTCCTGTGGGAGTTGAACCCACGTCACTTATATCCATGTCAAGTGTACAACAACTGTACTAAGGATGCTTGTACATGAATGGCTGGAAGTGGGCAAATAGATGCCACTGGTGTCAAATGAGTACCCTTGAATGATGGGTGAAGCCTGTAGTGACAGGTGATATGACTGTAGACACCAGTGAATATGATGAAGCCATATGAAGCAGAACCACATCTTCACACTGCTGTCCCAGGGCCGGCTCTGCTCTTGCAAAGTTCACCCATGGTTTACGGGTTGCAGCTGTACCTGAAGCTTCAAGCAAAGGAAAAATATTCCAGATGTTTTTGGGGAAATGTGAACTTGGATTTTTAATGAGATTTTGAATGCATGAATTATGTTTGCAAATGAATTAGTTGTGTCAGTAAGCCAAGGAATCTAATGAGACTCCTGTAACATTTTGGAAAATCTGGAGGAAGTCATGACAAGGATAAAAAGTGATTTGGGAAATTGCTACAAAAGCAATGATTTTAGCTAACCTACTAACATAGTTCAAGTTTGGAGCACTTTTCCCCAGTCATCACAGAGGAATTAATTTGTTGATTATTTTTGTAAATTCCCTTGGCCACTTGCAAAGTGCATGGCACTGCAAGAAAAACTTGCTCAACTGCTTGCAGGACGCAATTGACATGCAAGGAACTCAAGTTTTGCTTGAGTTTAGAGCATCTCCAATGGAGCTGCTATCGCGCGACCTGGAGCAAACTTTGGCGGCCCGCAAGGTGTGGTTGTCCTCCAGCGGAGCCGCAACAGAAGCTGCCAACGATGGCGGGGGTGGACCAATCCCGCCTTCGGCTGCTACCTTCGGCAGCTTTGCCTGCCAGAGATCCACCCCCGCCATCAATTGACAGTCCATAAATTGGACAAGTGTGACACATCGGTGACACTTTGGGACATCTGCTTGCAGCCCGCCAAAGCCAGGCCGATCCACCCCCCGACCGTTGGAGATGCTCTTAGTGTTTGATGCGCAGTGACTGTGCATGGTGCATAGTCACTGCGCATCCAAGATTGCATTGACTAAGGACTTGAGTAATACTCAAGTGGCCACATGTCAACTGCCGGCAGTTCAGCAAATTTTTCTTGCAGTGCAGCACAATTGGAGGATTGACTGCCAAAAGAGTGCCGCAGGGATTACATGTCCACCAACAGTCCCTAGGTTGTTGAAAAACAGTAGAAACAAGGTCCCCAACCTTTGTGAGCTTATTCTCCAATTATTTTTTGGTGTTGTTTAACCAAGACCCAATAAGAATACAGGAGAATGAATGAATTTGAGCAGGTTGTAAGATATTTTTATTCTTCCAACTGGTTGGTTTGCAACAAAGTGTTTCCAATTTGTGCAAATATAAAAACTTTTGTGGGACTCTTTGAAAAATCTGTGCAAAACCTATTAACAAATGGTAGAAAATCCAGCTGTCTTCAACAAGAAATAAAGCCTTCCTATTGGTCCTGTGATCTTATTAATAATTGCAAAAGTAACTTATCAAAAAGATCTGGTGCCCTGTGTCAGTACCCCAGTTACCCCATGCCAGATCTTTTTGGCAAGGGACTGTACACCCTTGATCCTTGACCTCTTTCCTGATGAAGTCATTGATTTCATCCATCCTTTTCACCCATCAACTTGTCATCATCACATTTTTGTTTGTTCCTTCCATCTCATTCACCATACACCATGGATATTTCCATTGAACCTGTTTACAAGTGGATGTCTGTAGTATCTCACCAGGGGAGAGGAGGGGGCACTCCCCAGGGAGTGCCATAGCTTAAGTTGACCCTTGTTTTGGTCTGAACTCTGTCAGAAGTCAATCACAAATTGTTGATGAACTATTCCTTTCAATAAGCAGGTGAAATGGAGGTGAAATGATGATGAAGTGATGTGCTAAACATTGTGAAATTATCAACAAATTTTGTTGAATTTATTTTGAATTCTAGCTCACACAATCATGAATATGGACTAAAATTGCTCAATAAATGCATGTTACACAGACATACTG
>PGCI01000600.1:0-20989 GCA_002873125.1 Puccinia coronata f. sp. avenae
GTGAATTGAACCCGCAACCTCAACTGGAGGGTATATATATCAATTGTGGTCCACTAATTCTAAAAGTGGTGGAGCAGGTCGGTGAGGTGTGCCCACCAAATTAATTAGCTGTTGCTTGGCGTAGACTCTCCCTTGTGGATGGAATCTGAAGTGACTCCTGATTGAGCAGGAGAGGTAAGTTTTTTGATCATTTTCATACAGAGCGTAAAATAAGGCCTCCTAATCTTCAGTATGTTCTGAATGGTTTCATTTCTTGCACCCCAAAACAAGAATTATGAAGAAAGTTTCAGTATTTTTTGCGCAACAAAACAATTTGTGAGAAAAGTCTAATGTTTATATTTTTTGCGCAACAAAATGCATTCATGAAAGAGGTAAAAAAATGAAATTTTAGTACAATGAAGGATATGATCATAGAACAATGCTGGGTGTTCATTTACATAGAAATTTTTAGCAGAGAAATATTCTACTTTATCAATTAAGCAGTGTCTGCAGATAAGAGGAGGAGAGTGGGTTCTACATCTAAGAACTGATTTATTCGAGTCCAGGCTGTTTCTGATTTAACACATATTTTTTATCTACTGAAAAATAGTAAAATCTCCATCAGGGGTATAAGTAGTAGTGGATAGAATGTGGTGGATGGTTTTCTTTCTACAATTCCAAAAGGCATTTTCGTGTTCTGTTTCTACAACCATATACAAAGGTTGTTGAACATTGATGAATCCTTCAGTATGCCTGGTTGTTTCTTTTATAAGTTGATCCTGCAACTTAACCATTCATAAGGAATATGGACTTGTTTAATGTTGTTGAAAGGTTCCTTGTAGAAAATAATGAAGTGTATTCAGGCATATTCTGTTTTGAAAAGAATTCAGTATTATTTACGCCTTTTTTGAAAGAAATAATGATGGGTTTAAACTTACTGTATCCCTTATTCTTTACGCAGGAGAATTTTACGGTGGGAGTAAGCTATAGATGAAGGTTTGGGTATTTCTCTAATGTAAAGAGAAAAGTTGTTAAGGTTAATATGTTTCAGAAGAATAAATAATGATGTTTGAAACAATTTAAAATAATTATTTAAAGGGTTTGGTTAATTTTGCGTGAGTGAGGAGCAAATGTAGAAAAGAGTAGGTGCCAGGAGTTGATTATCACGGATAGTATTGATAATTTCCCGGCCAGACCCCCAATTGTCAGCCTCTGTGATGCCAAGGGCTAGTACCTTTTAGCTACACAAGGTGATAAGAGTGCAAATGATGGGTAGAGTGGGGTATTTTCACGTAGAAAAGTAGTAAGAAAGAAATAAAAAGAATATAATTCTTTTTTATAGAGGGGCCTGCTGGCGCAGGGGTGTTTGTAGGTGCCCTCTAAATCAGAGATCTGCTAAGCAGGGTGGTATCTGATTAAGCAAACAATGGGTTTCTGCGTAACAGAAGGTGGTACCAAAGTGCTTTTCCAATTAAGGAACCAGAATGGGGACAGAGGGATAAAAGAAGTACTCACTATTGCTTCTTTTAAGCCAAAAAGCCACGTAGGGGGGTGAAGTAGAGCTGCTGGGTAGATGGATGGTTTCTGCGCAGGAGCTGGTCACGTAGATGGTTGATTTGAAGGAACACCACGGATAAAACAGGCAAACAGGGCAGAGTAACTGAAATAAGGACAGGACACGGCGTAACTGATTGACTGTAATAATAATTGATGATGATGAACAACATTTGGCGTGGAAAGAGGGCTCTATATATACTAATTTCACTCATAGTAGAGGACCTTTCCTGCCTGTGTGCTTGTAGTTGCTGAATTTCAGCGCAATGTGGCCAATTTGGGAGATTGGCACTAACAAGGCTCATCCCAATGGCACTGCTGGTCATTATTTCAGCGTCACAAGTGCTCTTCATGACCTTAATAACCTATTTGGTCATTGTAACTAAGGTACATAGCAACACTGACGTGTGATTGTATCTGAAATGGGCCACAAATGACGGAAATGGGCCACAAATGGCTATGGCCAATCATTAAAGGCCACGCTGGCTATGTTAATCTTAGGTATTCAAGGTTTTTATTAATTAAACCTTGCAAATCCGTCATGTAGAATCTACCTGTACACTGGTTATGCTTGTACATACCTGGTAACTAGGTAATTGCCTATTTCCACGCATTTGGCCAATTTCCAATTGGATTATATAATCCACGCGCGGGGTTGGAGGTTTAAACCCCAATTGGGCTTAACTCCCAAACTATACACAACACCTCAATTATAAGTCCATAATTGGTCCTTTCACATACAGTATGCATATATATCAAGTACATACGTGTGTAATGTGCATCTTTGACACGTGGGTGTGGCCAATTGTTACAAGTGATTGGTTCAAGGTGAAGGAGTAGGAATTTAGGGGTACTTCCAGTGAGGGACCCTACATTATTTTACATGAGGATTCAGAATATGACATAATATTCTAAGTTATCCTCAAGGTTTAGAAGTTATTCATAATTTCTGTAAAAAATAGTTATTTATTTTAGTTCTAACTTATTTTTAAGGGTCCAGAACTTTGTTAAGGTTTTTGGGTAAAAATAAGGTTACTAGTTATTTCTCTTACTTTTATGTGTTAATATGGTTACCTTATGATTATTCCTTATTATTATAGTTACTTCATGTCTATTTGTTATCAATTATTAGCATATGTACTATTTTCAGGGTTTGTACATATGGTAATAATGTTGTTTTTATTTTTCATTTATTTTCATTAGTTTCTATATTGATAGTGTTACTTTGTCAGGTTGTCTCTGACTTAGTAGCAAGCTGACATTATTTGTTATTGAGATATTTCTTCTTTTTTCTTCTTCTTTTTATTATTTCCTTGCTTATTATATCGAGTGGATTATATGTAGTTGGTTTTACCTATGCTGCTTGAATATATTTCACTCCTCAGCTGCAATCCAAATTCATTAGTTTTCACATGTGAATCTGGCTTTTTTGATGAGGTTTTGAATGGGTAAATTACCTGGGCTATTGACTTAGCCTTGAAAGCAGACTTCAAAGTATACAATGGGGCTTTTATCAAATTTCGGGGGCTCTGGAGGAAGTGATTGAAAGTATAAATAGTGATGTGAGAAATCACCCCAGGAATACTGTACCTAAGTTTGAAGGCTAACATTTGAGTGCACTGGCAAGCTAAATCTGTTTAATTTCAGCTTGAAAAAAGAATAAGAGGTCCTGTATTGGATTCTTTAATAAGTTTTGTTATTCAGTGGCTCCTACAATGAAATCAGTACAGCTTCTGTTGTTAAGAAAAGTAGGAATAGAAAAACTCTACTCAAAAATCACACGCCTATTGCTACAATCAATTTTGGGCGTATTCTGGTGCTAATATGCTCCAAAAATACTTTTTAGGTCATTTCCTAATTAACTTTCAAGTTTGGGGCGCTTGGCCCCACTCATTACGTAGGAATTAATTTTTTTGATTATTCTTGAAAATTTTCCTGCCGACTCCCAAAAATCCTGACCAAATTGGAGAATCGACTCCCAAAAATGTGCCGCAGTAATTTTACGTCCATCTCCAGTCACTCACTGGTCAAAAGATGGTAATTTTGACGTCCACCAGTTTTGGGAGTCGATTCTCTAATTTTTGTGAGTTGTTTAACCAAGACCCTAAAAATAAGTAATAAATTAAAATAATAACTACTTTTTACAAAAATTCTGAATAAATTCTAAACCTTGAGGATAACTTAGAATATTATGTCATATTCTGAATCCTCATGCAAATTAATGTAGGGTCCCTCACTGGAAGTACCTCTAAATTCCTACTCCTTCACCTTGAACCAATTACCCGTAAGAATTGCCCACAAACATATGTCACACGGACATTACACACGTATGTACTTGTTATATATGCATACTATATGTGAAATGACCAAGCATGGACTTATAATTGAGGTGTTGTGTATAGTTTAGGAGTTAGGCCCAATTGGGGTTTTGTCAGCTTGCTACTATGTAAGAGACAAGCCAACATAGTAACAAAAGTAACAAAAGATATAACAAAATAAATAATAACTACTAAAATAATAACAATATTGTAAAAAGGAGTTCAGAAATGGATTCTACACTAAAATTAACCTAGGGTCACTCACCAAAATGACACCTCAAATATAACTCCTTCTAGGACTTATACAATATAACAAAAACACTTATAACAAATAAATAAAATAACCACAAAAGACCTGTCACACATGTACAAAACCTTTAATACATGTAACAGGCCCCAGAGACGATAATACTAATGACATCATAAGATCTACTAGCTCTGGGAAAGTGCCATACAAATGTGATCATCAATAAAGATCCATTACTCACACGGATCTCCTACTGATCTGGCCCAGGGAAGATCTACCAAATGATCCACTCAATAGATTTGTTGATCCAAGATCAGTCCCCTGCTATATTCAAGCTTTCAGATTTCGTCCCCAAGGGTCTCTTAAGAATATTTAAAGACCCTTGAGTCCCCCCTTTTGAGGATTCCCCAGCTTTATCATTACCACTGAAAATTATCACTCAGCATTGTCCACTAGCTTATAGCCTTGTGTCCAACCTTGTGAACATTCAGTATATTATTTAGCACTCTTCCAGCGTCAACAGAACACTCACCATCATCACCAGCCACTTCTGTTACCCTATCACCAACCTTGGAGGATTTCTGTAACAAGAAATAGTGAGTACCTTTCTTGTTACCAATTCCTCCCCACCATATATCCTGGGCACAATAAACACCCCTGCTTGCAGGCCCCAGAAGATCAGGTTACAAGTCAAAACCACCCTGTTTACAGGTCCTGATTATTAGAGGGCACCCCAAAACACCCCTGCTTGCAGGCCCCTCTGGAATATTACATATTCCGCAAAATCCTCAATTTTATTATTATTTCCACGTCCCCAAAAGGACTCTAAAATTCTCAAAACTCATAAAAAATATTTTTTTATATTTTTTATAACCTTATCTATTTATTTTTCCGGCCGTGTAGCTAGAAGGTTCAGTCCTTGGCATCACGTAGCCTGACAACACTGCCGGCATTAACCGGTCGAACACGGCAGTTCGAGCGGTGCTCAAACAGCCGTGTTCGACCGGTGGTCGGACGGGCACTGTCCGACCGAAGCGAGAGCCAACTGGTCGGACAGATTTGTCCGACCGGTCCCGGCTGGTCCTGTCCGACCGGTCCCAGGAACTGATCGGACAGGCCTGTCCGACCCGCGGGCAGGTGCTTCGGTCGGACAGTGCCTGTCCGACCACCGGTCAAACACGGCTGTTCGAGCACCGCTCGAACTGCCGTGTTCGACCGGTTATTGCCGGCAGTGCAATTGGGGGTCTGGCCGGGAAATTATTTTATCTTTTACCCAAAAGATAAAATCCCGCTTTTTTCCATTTCTGCCGCATTTCTGCTGCGTGTTTCTGAATTCAAAATCTGTGAAACTGAACTAACAGTTCAGTGACTCTTCTACCTTCCCATCTCCGAAGACGGAGGAGATATCCCCCGCTCACACAATCCAACCTCTACCACTCCCATCTACCGAACCTCACCCTTCACCTGCATCTACCCCCTCGTACATCCCTCTGTATCCAGGTGATACTACTCGGTGAGTAAAAAATACCACTCCCCATTAACCAGATTTTTTATGTGCGAGAAACTGACAAAAAGCTTGCATCTTCCTAAATAATCTTCAATCGATTAGACATCCAATCCCGATCCTTCCATCTACCTATCGATTTGCTCCTCCGACCTCTACAAATATCTAACCTCGCGACGATTGTACCTTCCGCTTGACTCTTTTATCCCGGAGATAGAAGAGCTTACCGAAACCAAAGGTAAGACCATCTATCCCCCCTTACCTCTCATCCTTAGCTTAACTGAAGCTGATTCTACCCCCTTTCTACTAGTGACTCCTACTGAGACAGCACAGCTCGTTCAATATTGGATCAATTGATTGACCCGCGAGAAAAACGAATATGTTGCTTCTCTAGAACCTTCTCCATACGACCTATTACCCTATGAAGCAAAACTCTCAATTGCTCTCAGAAGAATCAAAGAACAGAAAGATCTCGATATTAAATATCATATTACATTCAACAATCTGGTTAGATCCCACGCCGAGACTAGACGCCAACGATACTTGGAAAGGAGTGAGTCTTCAGTTTCTCTCATCTATATTAACCTCAGTAAACTAACTATTCCTATCTACAGTGAATCCTCCCGCAACAACTCCCTTCCTAACTACCGCTAACTCCGGAAGTTTAACCACAAACGTCCCCTCAGCGAACCCCAGTCGCTTAGTACCTAACTACGCAAGCAAGGATAACGTGCCTGCTACGGACAGTAATATAGAAGAAATCGAAGCGAACAAAGATTTCCTTGACTACGGTAAGCTTAGCCTCCATCCTATCTCACCCTTACAAGTCAACCATATTAAAATCATCTATACAATGAGTACCAGATCTAGACGACCCAAACTCGCAGGACTCCTCCCTCCCGCAACAAGACCACGCAAAAGAAACGGTCAACTTGACGACCGATCTCGCAGCCCGAGTCAAAGCGATGACCCTCCCTCGGATCAAGAGAGTGGACCCACCGAAAGAACAATCGTCGGCGATGGAAATCGATCATCAATCCCCGATCTCGTCGGGAGCTATCCATTCACCCCCGACGTCCAAAGACAACGACTTGGTGATAATCACCCACCACGAGCCGACCGACGAGATAACCCAGCTCAGCAAGACTGAACGTCGTCAAAAGGGCACAGAGGGACAAGGCTAAGAGCCTAAGAACAGTTCTAGTACCAACGTGCGGGGATGAATTACGTGAACTAGACAGGAGAGAGAGAGATTTCATTAGTATCTACAAATGAAGAGTAGTGGGAAAAGGGAAATGAGAAGAGAAAGGAAGGAAGATAGGGTACTTACCTAGACAGGAGAGAAGGATCTCTGCTGTCTAGGTAAGAAAAGGGTGAGACTAAATACTATGTGGGCTTAATGATCTGGACGGGCCCTTGTGAGGCCCATGAGGAAGAAGGGGCCTCACAGTCTCCCCTCCTACAAAAGAAATGAAGAAAACAGGATGGAGAATCCAAAGATGATGATAGAAGGAGAGATGGGAAGGGGGATGAAAAAAAAAAGGAATTAGAGTGCGTGGGCAGGCCGGTCATGGAGGTAGAGAGAGGCGATGTGTGCGGTCTACGAGAGATGGAGTGGGCAAGGGCAGCAGGCACAGATGCAACAGTTGACATGCCAAGAGAATGCATGGGAGATTGGGTGGACGGTGGATGGAGGCCAGGGTACTGTTCCGCGGTGATGTCCAGGCCAACACTCGACATAGCTGGCTGGAAGAATGGAAGACATTGGCTAGGCAGGCGGATTAGAGATCCCCGTTGCAGCTTTTTGTTTTGCCAGTTGGTTGCTAGAGACTTTGCTGTTTTCTTGGATAACAGTGGAACCAGACCTCGGTCCACAGAGTATTGAAACAAACCAGCCAGGGGAGCCAATGAGCTCACAGGAAAAAGAGCGGGCTCTTGCCTGGCTAATAGAAGGTGCACAACATCCTCCAGATGTTGGATACGCGCTTTGTAATCAGCCGGTGTCCGGTCAAAGGGTCTTCTAGGCCAAACTTGGTCCATTGCCGCGGGAGGAGAGAAAAAGACAGGCAGGAGGGTAGATGATCTGGCGGAAAAAGACAGGCGGGAGGGTAGATGATCTGGCGGAGTAGTGTCCAAATAAAAGGAGGTGTCAAAGTCGGAAGCAGAATGAGGCATGCTAATGAATTTTCAGAAAAAATTCTGCCCGTAATATATTGTTTATGGAACTAGAAAAAAAAAGTGTAAGAGCTGGATATGCTCTTCACTGAATGTCGTCAAAAGGGCACGGAGGGACAAGGCTAAGAGCCTAAAAACAGTTCTAGTACCAACGTGCGGGGATGAATTAAGTGAACTAGACAGGATAGAATGATCTCTCATTAGTATTTACAAATGAAGAGAAAGGGGAAAAGGGAAATGAGAAGAGAAAGGAAGGAAGATAGGGTACTTACCTAGACAGGAGAGAAGGATCTCTGCTGTCTAGGTAAGGAAAAGGGTGAGACTAAATACTATGTGGGCTTAATGATCTGGACGGGCCCTTGTGAGGCCCATGAGGAAGAAGGGGCCTCACACCTCAATCCCTCCTGTCAAAGCGCAACAATGACCTTGCTTGAGGCAACATATGGCTCATTCATCAGAGCCAAGAAGCAGGGAAGCCACTCTTGAGACAGGGACTTGAAGATTGCTGCTGTGTAGAAATTGTCCTGGGTGAGGGGAAATTCAGGGTTGGTGAGCAATTTAAATCAAAGGCCATCTGGAGGAGATGGCCAAAATTTTCAAACACCTAAAATTTTTAGGTGTTTGAAAATTTTGGCCATCTCCTCCAGATGGCCTTTGATGTCCTTGCCCTCCATGCGTGAGAGAAAGAGTTTCTGCATGTAGTACATGACACCGCCCAACAACAAGTCTTGATAGGCATTGTGTAGACCTTGCCAAAGATTTCTTCTGTCCTTGTGGAGGTAACAAATGGATTGGATGTTGGCTGGGTTGATGTTTTGGTCAATGACACTACAGATGGCTCCGTTGTTGTAGCCAAAAGTAGGCGACTTCTCCAGATTGGGCCGGTAGGACGGTTTGATGATGTGTTTGACCCGGGTGGTGCCAAAGTGCATTTCTAGTATCCAGCTCCACTCAAGATAGTTGGAGTTTGGTCCCAGCAGTTTTAACTTCTCAATGGTGTTTGAGAGTTTGAGCGCTGGGTGGCCACTTAGGCCGGGGAAGAAAGGTTTCTGATTGGTTGGAATGGTGGTTTTGTCCACCAGTCCCTTGTTTTGGATGTGGATGATTTGGGAAGTGTGTTTGGACATTGTGTAGTAGAGTGAGTAGTGGTGACCGCTTTATAGGGATTTATATGTTAGCGAATGGATCCTTTGGGTTGTAATGAGTGCAAGATACAGTGGTTGGATCACAATGTGTCTCATAACCTGTTGAGCTCAACCTGGGAGCCAGCAGTGGTGGTGTGTGGAAGGATGATCATTTCACAAATCAAAACTGAAAACAAAAGAACAAAGAAAGAGAGAAAAAAGAAAAGGAAAACAAGAACAAGAAGAGAGGTGTGATGCATACCTGGGAGCCAGCAGTGGTGGTGTGTGGAAGGATGAGGAAAGAATCCTTCCACGTCTGCTGCTCTCAGATAGACACAGGGATCTGTGACATGTGTCTGACATGTGATGGAAAGGTGAGAAGCATAAGGAACAAAAATGAGAGAAACAAAAGAGAAAAAGCAAAACCCAACAAGATGTTCAACATTTTTTCATGCATATAGAAGAGAAGAACATAGCTTTGGGTAGTACTTGTAGATATTGAGAGCAGGAGACTGACAATTTCCTCTATTGCAATGCACAGCACGGTGAGGTCACTGCTCTCACTGATAGGGAGATTTTTCTTAACTGTTATTCACCAAAGCACTAATTGTGCAAGAGGCATGACCCCATTGCCACTCATCTACATGGCGCACTCACTCACACCTACGCTTTAAAGGGTCAGGCTGCAAGCACTCCAAACTTTTACTACATGCACCCCAACATTTTGGAGTGGGGAAGTGTCCACTCCAAAAAAAAATGGAGTGAACAGCCGTCCACTCCAAAAAAAATGGAGTGGGCAGTTGTTCACTCCAAAAATTTGACATTTTTGGAGTGGAATTTTGTGCACTCCAATTTTTTTGGAGTGGACTTTGAGTGCACTTCAATTTTTTTGGAGTGAGTGCACTCCAATTTTTTTGGAGTGAGTGCACTCCAATTTTTTTGGAGTGGACTTGAAGTGCACTCCTGAAAAGTGGACTTGAGGTGCACTCCAAAACTTTTGGAGTGGACTTTAGGTGCACTCCAAATTTTTGGAGTGAAATTTGAGTGCATGATTGTTTACTCCAAGGAAGTGAAAAATTTTGGAGTGGAAAGTCAGCCACTCCGAATATATTGGAGTGGACAGCTTCCCACTCCAAAAAAATTGGAGTGCACACTTTTCCACTCCAAATCGCAGGACATGAAGTAAAAAGTTGGAGTGCACTTAGCCTGACCCAATTTAAACATGATACCACCAGATGATAGATCACTTCATTCTTAACACAGACACATACAAATTCAAAATGTACATTACTTTCTCCCCACACCTGATGGCAAGACCTGCACCTTCAATGTCAAGTTGGAGCAATGTCTTCTCTCAAATTCAGTCATTGCAAATCTGCCGTTCTTCATTGCAATACATTTTCCAGTCATCCTTTACTGAAGTGCATGCTTCATGCCAGCGGCACATCCCTTACTTAAACTGAGTCACAGCCCACCTGTAACACCTATATGCCCAGTCAGCTGAAAGGCAGGATAGCAGTCGACTACGTAGCATCCCACACCAGCTTCAAGCTGACTAGCATGACAAATCTCCTTGTCTTTCAGACGCAGTGCAAAGCGCCCCCTTGCTACGGATCTACTTCTTTTTCAGAGGTCTCTTCGCCTCACTTAACACAAGTCCTTGGGGGCTGCGGCGCTGTGTAAGCACTGTTGCTTGCGCCCCCCCCCCCCCCCCCTGGTGGGAGCTTCGGCGCTGTGTGGCACAGGCGGCGGCAAAGCCGCCCTCCCGCAGGGAGGGACTT
This sequence comes from Puccinia coronata f. sp. avenae, assembly GCA_002873125.1. Taxonomy (NCBI): domain Eukaryota; kingdom Fungi; phylum Basidiomycota; class Pucciniomycetes; order Pucciniales; family Pucciniaceae; genus Puccinia; species Puccinia coronata. The sequence continues at coordinate 10,683 of PGCI01000600.1, forward strand.
GCACAATAAGTCACTTTGCCTGCAGGGACAGAAATAGCAAATAGCAGGAGGAAAAGTATTAGTGCTCATATCTCCTCCCACACATCACCTCCAGACCTGCCCCAGCACCAAATTATACATTTGGATACGCCCTTTCATTTGGCGTTGGTCTCAACCTCTCAATCAAAATGGTTTGGCCTCCATAATTTTTTGAAAATAATAAAAATTCTCCAATTACGCTGAAGCTCTACCCATGGATCTGCAAGCGTCTTGCCTTGTGAATCCAGGATCCACAAGTTTGCCAGTCTTGCGCATCCATGCCAATTGTACAAGTTGTATTAAATACATACTATTTTATTGTACCACCTCTTGTCCCTCTCTGCAGACCTCATCACCACTTTGTACTACATCCATCTAACTTAACACAAGTCCTTGGGGGCTGCGGCGCTGTGTAAGCACTGTTGCTTTCGGCCCCCCCCTGGTGGGAGCTTTGGCGCTGTGTGGCACAGGCGGCGGCGAAGCCGCCCTCCACTTGAAGGGGTTTGCTTTTCTGGCCGTATCGCGTGAAGGAATCATCTTCAATATGCGTTTTCAGATTCTCGTCCTCAAGGTCCATAAGCTTCTTGGGTATGTTGATTGGAAACATTTTTGGCGATTTTGCAGAGCTGGTTCTTTATTGTTGGGTCTTGAGTTGTCTCGCTAAATTAAAAGCAAACTGTGTATTACCTTCTTCCTCGTATTATCATTGGCAAGCAGTATGCATTCATTCAGTAATCATCAGAAAACTAATAGTCATAGCTCCTTTGAAGATCCTTTGAAGATCCAAAGGACAAGCTTCAGAGGAGTGGCAAATCCTCCAAGAATTGGTTTTCATTCATAATGTGATTTCATTGCTCAATTTTGAGGTTAAAACTTCAAAAAAATTGTCAAAAATGCACGCTAAGCAAACAAACAATTCTGTCTATTCAGAGTTTTGATTTTTGATCTTGTCTTTTTTAAAATAATTTTTCAGTGTTTTTAGCATTGAAAATCCTCCCTGTCCCTGCGAGCAGCTTGACTTATTAGGGGGGTTCACGATACGGTTTTGCGAGAAGTCGTTTTAAGCGAGGCGAGAAACACTCGCGTGTGCTGCGCAAGTGCTGCGAGCTTTATTTTAAGCTCTTTTTAGTTGAGTTGAGTGAGCGAGACACCCGTAGGGGCTGCTCGCGGGGTTAAAACTTTAGTGTAATTTTATGCGAGTAATGTCGCGCGAGAAAAAAATTTAAGGGGAGCGAGAAGCGATAATTCTTATCGTGAACCCCCCTATTGCATAAGCCTCTCCTACGGAGAGCGCTCCGCGCGGGGTCCCCGGGACCCTCCGTTCGCGAGGCTTATGTTAAGCTAGTCTCTTCGCCACCCAAAGGAGGAAATCGTGTTGAGCTAGGATCAGCGCAGTGCTGCACGGGAGTTGAGAGCTTCTTGTCCCAGAAATATTCTCCCAGTTGTACCCAGTTGTACCATATACACTACCAAAAAATCTCGCTCAACTGTCGCCAGTTGACATGCGGGGAACTTGAGTTTTACTCTGGTTTGACCGTTGATGCGCAGTTGCTGCGCATCATGCACAGTCACTGCGCATCCAAGCTTGCTTCGAGTTAGACTCGAGTAATACTCAGGTGGCCGCATGTCAACTGGCAGCACTTGAACAAGATTTTCTCGTAGTGATACTCGACTTGGATATTTTTTCGGCTCAGGCCATCACGATTCACCGCTCCAATCCACGACTAATAGTCTTCACACTGACAGTCACCAGGACTCACTGTCAGCATTCACCCATGCCCCCGGCCCTTGAGAAGATTCTTGCGGTTGACCGCCGTATGCGCTGCACCACGAAACGGAGTTGGCTCAGGTAGAAACCAGCGGGCGACGGTACCCGCAAGTGTGGTGCTGCAGCGCGGCATGAATGGCGCGGAGCCACATGAAAATAGGCATAACATGAGGTAGGAGCCAAGTACCGAGCACACAAGTCGATCCCTTCGATCAGATCACCCCCGGCCGGTCGCGTGGCAGGACGGCTCCGCCGCTCCGGAGGGAGAGGCTTTTGAGCTCGCGGCCGATGCGGCGAGCCAATCGCCATCTCGGGACTGCTCGGGACCCGTGTCAAGGAAGCTGTGCATGACTGCCAGCCTCCAGAGCGGGTGGACCCAATGAGCCCTTATAGAAGCTGGTCTCCATTCCCCGGCATGGACCCTGGGAGGCGCAGCGATGCTTACTACGGTGTAAACCCTGTTGGATTGATAATTAGTGCCTCCGCCAGTCCCTCCCCTCTCGCCTCGTACCCTCAAGACACCCTGTTGGCGTTCTTTAGGGGAGACGTCAACTAGGCTCAAGCAACCGCGGTATGCCGGGTTCTGTACCAACAGCAACCCTTCTTTCTCTTGGTGGATACTGGAGGATTAAGATTTTACCAATTTGATATATCAAGAGTGCCTTGAATGGCGGTCCACCTTGATCCCTCATGCTCCCTTCAGATCAACTCAATCTCAAAATCATGCAATTCTCCAGCCCCATCGCTTTGGTTGCACTACTCCTAATCCACAGCCAAGTGGTCTTCTCGACCTTTCTATGCAATGACGATTCTCCATTCCGGAGTAGAGCAAAAGTTGGATACTGCATAAGGAAAATTAACAATGACTTAGATAACTCTTTTGATACGCTTCAGGGTTGGAAGAAAGCGGGAAAAACGACGATTGGTTAGCCTTGTTTCTATTCCCTTTCTCTTTTTTTTCCGCTCTCGAGTTTCGAGTTTACAAGGAGGCTGAATTGTGTTGACTATTTTATGCAGTGGAGAAGGCCACCAAATCTGGTTCCAGTGGCTATAGCTGCGGCGACTTCATCATCTTCGGCCAAGCTGTGGAGAGAAGGGTTTGCTGCAACTTACCCAAGTCTCAGTTCACAGTAAGTTTGAACAATTTTGTGTGTAAAAAAAGAGAAGAAGATAGCTTGGGTAGTATGTAGATATAACTGTCAAGAGTAAGAAGAGACTTACAATTTCCTCTGTTGTAATGAACAGCTTCGTATGGCCAGTGGGTATACTGATGAGGAGATCTCTATCAGTTGTTATTCACGATGAAGACACTTGACCAAGATACTTGAATCCATTGCCACTCCGCTATATTGGCGCCCTCGCGGACACCTGACATGATATCAACTGATCACTTCATTACTCCACAGACATAAATCCGAATTGTACATTGCTTTCTCTCTACGTCTCTTTTGTTTGTTTGTCTATATAGTCATCATATCTCTGCCAGCGTTATGGCTTCTTGTGATTCATTGTGCATAAAACAAATTCCCAATCGTTGGCGCATGCTTTCATGCCAGCGGCACATCTCTTACTATTAGACCCGAATCCCAACCGCCGTGTAACACCCCGGGCCCTACACAGCCAGCTACATATACATATTAAGCGGGGTATGTAGGACTAGCATCCCACACGGGCTTCAAGTTGACTACATATGTAGGATCAGTGCCGCGGTCCGCCGTCCCTGTTTTCCTCTACTGCAAGCCTGGTGGCAAAATTCTTCAGCGACGTAAATATGTATTTCCCCGGAGCCATTGTAATTCTTCGCTGCTACAACTTGCAGATCAATCTCCCATAATTTCATCTTGAATTGACCAGAAATTTTCATGCTTACGTGAATCCTTATTCCAAAGATACAGAGCTGTTTTCTGTTTCCTGTTTTCGTACATACATATTGATAGTGCAGGCCAACAACACCTTACGTCATATATCAGCAAATTCCAGCTACATATGTAGTTTAGGCCGTCCATTCCCAACTTCAATCCATCTCGGGGCAATTTCAGTAGAGGATGATAGAGGCGGTTTAAGTACGGACTGTAGAGAATGGAGAGGACATCAATATGCCAGATTTTCTTTCTCAAAAAAGAACATGTCAGATTTTCTTTCTCTCAAAAAAGTGGGTATTTTTTCATACAAGAGCACCCGCCAAAATATTGTGACTAATGTTCAAAGATATATTTTTTATGTCCAAACAAATAATAACAACATATTTACATATGCTATACATACACAATTACCAGAATAGCTTCAACTCCTTATGTATGTCTCGTATAGATCTCACAGTCCACAGCCAGATGATTTCAACTCGGGAAACGCATGCGGATGAGAGCAAGTAAGATAAGGAGATTACTTGTCCACAAACATAACAGCAACAAAAACGCACGCAAGATGGGACAACAAACGAAGCAGTAGGCCATGTCCAAACAAACAAACATACATACATACATACATACATACATACATACATAGCCACGAAACCCTGGCCAACAAGAACCAAGCATGGTAGAGGAGGACTGGGAGGAGGAATGAGAAGACCTGAGAGCGCGGTACAAGTTGGATTTAGAAAGGAGCAAGAAAGAGGCGGGAGGTTAGGGTCACGAGAGGAGCTGGATGAACTGGCGCAGGTTCCGCAGGAACTGCTGGTGCTCCGGGCAGTGGATCGAGTCCCGTCGGAACGCGAGCTGTTGGTGGTGCTCGCCCGTCAGCTCTTCATCCGGGCCGATGCTTTCAAGATCCCGGCTGCCTGACTATGTTTTCATAGAAAAAAAAATGGAGAAGGAGACATGAATTTCGTGGATGCTTTTTCATGTAGGAGAGCAGCGATGACGGTAAGAAAAGATAGGACTTACTGGGTCGGAAGAACGAAGCCCAGGGATCTCAACGCTAGGCGAGGGCGAGGGGGGGAGGGAAGAGAGCGAGCTGCCGATGGAGGAGAAGGGAGATACGGAGCGGGGATGAGCGATTTCATCGAAGGTTTGGTAGGTATGGACAGGAAGGTCAGAGAAAGCGGGGAGGGGCCATCCGTAGTGGTCGAAGAAGGAGTGACAGAGGGGCGTGTGGAGGATTGAGGCGGGGTAGTGGAACAGGGAGCCCTTCTCGTCTTGGGGGAACCCGGCAGCGATGAGGCGCGCGAGCCGGTCAAAGCTCAGCGAGAGGTCTGCCGCCTCCTTCTTCGTCACCTCCGGCTCCATCGCTTCCAGCCATACACACATCTTGAGCGCGTGCATCGGGAATCCCGAGATCCCCTCCTGCGCCCAGAACTCCAGGTACGTCTTGAGGCACTCCGCTAGCTCCTCCTTGCTCCCTATCGACGCTAACTCTCCCCCAGCTCCCGTCAACGCCTCCATCTCCGCCGATAACCCTTCCAGCACATCCTCCGTGCTCAAATTGTCTTATAAACAATAAAGGGGAAGCATCAGTCAATGTCACTCATTCTTTGGTTGGCCAGCCGCGAGTTTTACTTACTTTGATGGTCGCGGCGCAGGGCCTCCAAGCAAGCATCTCGGATTTCAGGGTCTCTGATGTCGGTGAAGACGGACACTTGATCGTAGATGGGGGGCTGAACGAGCTTGTGATCCTGCTCGTCCACACACTCCAATGGGGGATGATCATCGAGTTCGGGCAACGTTTCCTGGGCAGGAGCCGGAGACGGTTGGGACTGGCGGGTTTTGATTCGCTTGCAACTGCGCGGCAAGAGGGCCAGAGGGCAGTCCCCTGAGCTTTCAGAGAGCTTGCGCGATTGCGGTTTGGTGGTGGTGCTCGTCGGCTCAGGCGACGTCACTCTTTCCGCTTCCGCCGCTTGAGGGAGAGGCGCGGAGGATCTTGAGACCTGAGGAGTAGGCTCACAGGGCTTCATCTCTCCCGATATAAATGTAATCTCTTCTGAAGGGAGTCTTGACCGAGGGAGAGAATTTGCTGAATGGATTCGCTGTGAAGACTCGGGCTTAAATTGAATGGAGACCTTTGAAGGGACATGATGGGTTGAACTAGTGATCTCCGATGAATCGGGAAAATATTCTTCTTTGGATGTCCTCCTTCTGTGCGAAGCCGCGGGTGCAGACGACCGGTATTGCTTTTCTTTCGGGGGTAAGGAGGAGGAAGAGCCGGTGGGAGCGGCGGAGGACGCCTTGGGAATTTTGGGAAGAGCTTGGGTAGGGTGGACCGGCGTAGTTTGCGGGGTGGTGGTCGTTGTAGCAGTTTTGGGAAAAGCTTCGCTAGGGTTAGTCGGCGAGGTCTGAGGAGTGGTTGTCTGAGCAGATTGGCAAGCCGTGGATGCCACGCTAGCCCGCTTGGCAGTGCTGGGGGTAAATGCTTCGGTAAAAGGCTGTGCAGGAACTCGGGGAGAATCAGCCGGAGCACGGAATGTGCTGATGGTAGGTGACTTGGCGGTAGAGGTGCTAGCTTGAGCGGTAGATGCGGTATTTCGAGGAACAGCGGGACGTCTTCCGTTATTTGAATGATAGGGGATTTTTCCCTGCATGGCATCAATTTTGTGAATTCGAATTCGTTGAGCAGGGAATTGAGTCTTTGGAAGAGACAACTTGATGCTATTAGGTTGGGAGCGAATGTTATCCTTGGAAGCGTTCGGATGAACCTGGGGAGTATCGGCGGTGCCCTGAGGAGTGTTGTTGGGTTGCAAATTGGAACGTATGAGTCTGATAGCTGCGGGAGTGATGATACCCTTAGAAGCGTTTAGAAGACGAGCCTTCAAGTTATTATCATCCGTAGTAGCCCGTGGGGTATCATCATTAGACAGGCTGTTTGTCATAGTGGAGGATTGGGGATTAGCAGTGGATGAACGAGTCGTGGCGCTGGCTTGGCCAGTTGATGGGCCGGTTTTAGAAGTTGAAGCTTTAGGAGTCGAGGTGCTGTTTTGTTGGGTCTGACTCTTGTTAACTTTTGAAGGCCCCAGGGTAAGAGCCGCAGTGGTATTTTGACGAGTGCAGGGAAGCTTAGTAGGAGAGGCTTTCTTTTGAGTGGATGAGCTGGGTTGAGCAGTTGATGATTCGGCGTCTTTGGGAGCGGCTTCCTGGGCCAATAGGCGGGTAAAATGAGCGATAGTATCCTCTACACGGATGTCAAGGGTGAGGGATTGTTGGGCGAGGAGGTCGGGGAAGTCGGCGAGGAAGAGGTGCTGGGTGGCGGCCCGTGCGGCTTCGACAGTTTGGAGGTAGGTGGTAAGCGAGCGGATCGTTGGCCGTGGGTCCCGGTACGCCCACAGGACAAACTTCTCCGGGGTAATTGGCCAGCCCGAGGCCATCTTGCCGTCGCTCGTACTGCGTCCCTTGAAGAATGTCAGGTAGCGTCGCAGCCGCGTCAGCCATCGGTCTTCCTCCGCCCGGTACACCCGACCGCGAGCGGTTTTTGAACAAGCTTGACTATCCTGAAACGCCGCGAATGCTTCGTCTCCCTTCGCGCCTGGAAGTAAATAGGACACCCACAATATTGAGAAGAAGAAACCACAATCAGCCTCCTGTGAAGAAAAAGCATCGCGTGGACACACATGAGCGGTCAGCGAGATCAAGGAAAACTTAACTAGTGGTTGTATATGCGCAGACTTGTTGCAGCTCCGCATCGGTGACTGGCAGGTAGTGCGAATTGTATTGTCGAGGCTTGGGGCCGGGCTTGTTTTTCGCAGCCGGCTTGGTTTTCGCAACCGGCTTGATTGTTTTCTTGGCGGCAGTCGGAGTGGGGGACTGATCAGCATTCATGGCGGGAATATTCCTTCTTCGTTTGCTTTCTTTTCCTCCGACCACATCGGAGAGAAGAGAATGGCAACTTATAAATATTATAAATATATCCACACGCCCGCGGCACAGCAGCAGCCACCGCGCACCGCACCGCACCGCACCCCGAAGCAACAACCAGAAGGCCAACTGTGCAATATATATTGAACAACATGAATTAACCAGACAATAAACTCAAGTATCCTTAGCATACACCACAGACCAATTGGTCATTTTTTCCACGATCCGCAAAATGGTTCTGTCGACGCTCCTCACTTGCCCTGCACCCAACTCCTCATGATGTAGCCTATGATAACAGTCACACTAACCAATGAGCAAATCTTCCATTTCTTACCCAGCCTTGCAGTGTGGATTTATAGAACTGGAAAGCCATATTGCTGTTTTTTTTAGCTAACTGTTTTAATTTTCTAATAATTTTTTCTCTTTTTTCACACTTGATTTTCTCAAGCTCTGGCAAGCAATAGACTCTGCTTGTAGAAAAAAAAACTGTACAAAACATGGGTTCAGAGTCAACGTTCTGTCAACATTATGAACGCTGCTGTCCCATAGATGCTTGTCTTGAACTTCGCAAAGACAGGAGGGTTCTTAGAGCAGCTGCACCGGTCAGGGGTTTAGCTTGGATTAGCGCACTTATTCCGCAATTGCACCCGCACCGGCTCAGAATAAAGGAGGATTATCCTATCCCTGAGCTCCTTTTTGGAATGGTGGGGGATAGATTTATCCCCCACTATTCCTGGGATAAACCCATAATTGCATATTCATATGCATTTATTTCACTCTTCACACGTCACCTGCACACAAAGGTATGCATTCCACACTGACATGTGGATTAGTCATCACACAACACAGAATTGACACCTCTCTAAACTCAAACCAATGCGGCTGCACCACTGGACTTAGGTTACTCAGGCCTAACTCACTAGAATAAACTAGGCTAATCCTGCGCAACTGGTGTGGATGGTCTTAATGTTGGCAGAGCGTCAACTCTGAACCCCCATGTCCTTGCAATGCTCTGAAGCAGCATTGCAAGGATGTTAAGGCTAAAATGAGACGTTGAGTCAACATTCAGAGCCCATGTGTCCTTGTGATGCTTCTCAGAGCATTGCAAGAACACCCATGTCCCAGAAATGGCTGTCTGGGACCTTGCTGTCCCTTCAATGCCTTTGCAGACATTGATGGAACCTGTGCGTCCCATCAAAAGCGTTCTCCCCAACCCAGGGGACGTTGTGGGTTACTTTTTGTTGTGGAAGGGTCCCATCAATGATTTGAAACCCTTGACATTTCTTCTGCGTCCCCCTGGTTGTGGGGACGCAGGAAAATCTCTCCTGTTCTGGGAGCATCCCAGCTTCTCTCAATTGCTCCTCTGGTGTAGACATCAAAATATAAAAAAAAATATGTATAAAGGAGTTGAGAGTCTGTGTTTAAACAAAGAAAGAAGAGTACATGAATGTATCAACACTATATGAGTCCGGAAAAATTCAAAGCATAAGCAACAAGACTAAATGGAGGGAAAACATGTAGTTTATTTATTTATATGCTTTCTGAAATACACATCTCTTGACCAACCCCCCCACGCCCCATTTGGGAAACAAAGCAGGAGATGGTAGAGGAAGATGAATGGAAACAATTGAGTGAAGAACGCGAGGGAATAAAGAGAGAGGAAGGAGGGACAGGAAGATGGAAGGGCTTGTGTCACTCAGGTACCTGTACTCCTCTTAATATTGCGCAAACAAGCTCTCCAGCACCGTCAGCAGCGCTAGATGGGCCCCCAGCCTGTGGCCTGCTAAGAAGATCCAGTGCGCATCTCCTCCGTATTCACTGTGAAAAAAAGACAAATGCATTTTTTTAGAATTCTCCCGCAGGGTTTATCATCTGTGAGCACTGTTGCCCATCCACTTACCCTATCAAGAAAGATACCCATCTCAAGGCACAACATATATCACGCACTAAATATTGTTTGCATCTTCCCTTGGGAAATTTTGTCTTTTTCTTTTTTTTTTTTGGGGACAAAAAAGAAGAAGTGCAAAGGGTCAGTAGAGTGGTACAAGTGGGAAACACATGTAAAAAGAGGAGGTTTACAAATTTGGGGATGACAGCACAGAAGCCAAGCTGGAGGATCCTGAGGCCAAGCTGGAGGAAGAGAGACTTATCAAATCAGCACCAGCCGCCGGGATGGATGAAGACAAGGAAGGGAGCAAGAGCTGTGTTAGCAGAGAAGGAGGGAGGAAGATAGACTTCAAGACACTTGTTGTTGCAACGCAAGTTGTCCAAGTACGCGTAGATGATGTCATAGATAACAATGGCTGGCTTGATGTGCCGGTTGCACCCATGAATCCACAAAAAAACTATGCAATCACCCCATGGAGATTTGAATTTTTTGGGGGTGAATTTGAATTTTTTTTCACAATAAAATGTTTTCTTTCTTTTCTTTCTGTTCTTTCTTTTCTTTCTTTGCTTTATTTTCTTTATTTTCTTTCTTTTCTTTCTTTTCTTTCTTTTCTTTCTTTTCTTTCTTTTCTTTCTTTTCTTTCTTTTCTTCTTTCTTTTCTTTCTTTTCTTTCTTTTCTTTCTTTTCTTTCTTTTCTTTCTTTCTTTTCTTTTCTTTCTTTTCTTTCTTTTTTTCTTTTCTTTCTTTTCTTTTCTTTCTTTTCTCTTTCTCTTTTTCTTTCTTTTTTTCTTTTTTTTCTTTCTTTTTCTTTTTTTCTCTTCTTTCTTTCTTCCTTTTTCTTTTTTCCTTT
>PGCI01000601.1:0-20759 GCA_002873125.1 Puccinia coronata f. sp. avenae
GTTTTCCATGAGGTCTCCCCTGGACAATGGGCTCCCCCGCACAAGCTGGTGGTACATTAATTGCCAGATTACCAGGGATTTTCCCAACAAGCTGGTACAGTGATAGATCTAGTACTAGTAGTACTACTTACTACTTCTCTTGTTTTGTTTATTGGGGGGGGGGGGGTTCCCTCTGGAAAAGCCTCCGGCAAGGAGTGTGACAGTGACATGTAAAACAAAGATCTGAAAAGACTAGGTTAGGGTTCAGATTGGTTGGAATGTGATGGAACCTTGCCTCTCTCTATAGTTTAGGTTCTGTGAGTTGTATTTAGTTTCCATCTAGGTGTACCATTCCTCTTTTCCTTTTTCCTCACCCATCTAGTCAACTATCTGTCCCACCTCAGTAGGTGATTAGTAGCTTATCTCACTTCATCTCATTGTCCCTTCATTCCCATGATATATCTCTGTGCTCACTGCAGTCCACTGGCGCTTCATAGGTTTACTTCCTGTTTTCTTGTTTCCCACTCTTTTTTCTTCCTTCTTCTCTCTGCTTGCAATGCACTCACTCATCTAGTCATCTCTTTGTCTCATCTTAATTAGTTGCTTGGCTCTCTTCAGCTGATTGTCCCTTCATTCCCACAATACATCTCTGTGCTCACTGAGGTCTACTGGCGCTTCATAGGTGATTAGTTGCTTCTATCTCTTCAGCTCATTGTCCCTTCATTCCTGCAGTACATCTGTGAAACTCCTGTTTCACAGAACAGTCACACACGCTTACATCATCAAAACAACCTTTAAGTTCCTGTCCTCCCCGCACCCTCCTAGCTCAGCAGAGATCTCTTCCGACCCTTTCTGCTGAGCTAGGTAAGCCTTCCCATTTCACCCTTATCCCATTTCCTCTTCCTTTTCATTCACTTCCTTTCTTTTGTTGTATTCAAATCATTTACTGAGAGATCTCTTCCGACCCTTTCTGCTGAGCTAGAAGTAACACAGACATACCGTGGTTCTAGAATCTCTCCCACGGCACTATTGTCTGTGTCTGGTCCCATCCTTCCAAAAGTATAGTGAAGAGCATTTCCAGCTCTTACAACATCTCTGTGCTCACTGGCGCTTCATAAGTAAAGGAGGACTTATTTGAACAATTTTCCAGATTTTTACCTGTTTTTCTGTTGCAGTTGAGATGAAGGAAAGTATGTAGCAGAAAGATGAGATTCGGGAATTACTAGCAACTTGAGGGTGATGATAATTTCACAGGGGAAAACAGGCGGGGCGGGTGATTTCACAACCTATGTAACTATGTACTAGTAGGCTACACCAAGTGTGATAAGAGAGTGCAGATGTTGATGGCTGGATGGGAAGATCATATATTACATGATTGAAAGATGATAAAACAGCCCGCTTGTAGCACAGAATTTTGATCACCATCCATAACATTCATGATGTATGATAATATCGCGAACAACCCACATAATTAAAAAACCCAGATACAACACGGAAAGTCTAATCAGCCACTTCAGCAAAGGGGGCGTTGCAGCGCAATTTAGAACCCATTCATTTTGGGTTCCTTCAACTAGGGCACCGCTGCTTTCGGGTATAGTGATTTTATGCTCTTCTTAGAATAAAGCAAGTTAAATCATCCCGGATACATTGTTCATTTTTTCCGGATGGATAATGGTAAGCTTGACAAATCTGGAGCTGATTCGGTATAGAAATGTGCTTACCCGTGTTAAGATTGAGTGCAACGTCTTCGAAGTTATCGGGATGGTCTTTGTGCTCGCCAATTGAGCAGATCTCTGGTGCATGAAGTGCTAATCCAGAATCGTCCTCCTTCAAAGGAACCAATTCCAGGGTCCGACTGTCATTAGGACCTACGCTGGAAAAAAGCTGACACAGATCTCATTCAAGGTCAGTTGAAACTTGTCAAGTGATGGTTCGAAGATCGTGAGTCTACCTTTTGTGAAAAGCGTGATGAAAGCTTAGATGATTGTGATGACATGCTACCCGTATCCTCAAACCCGGACCATTCAGAGGCAACACATGTCGCGATTAGCTATCCACTCAAAAGCATTGCAACAAATATGCGTTAGTTCAAGAAAAGACCATAATACACGAATATGAGGAAGAGAACGGCCCAACCGATAGGAAAACGAGTAAGCGGAAAATCATGATAAATTGTTGACTTGAGAACTGACTGCGAAACCTGCTTTCTACAGAGTTTACTTGGTGGCCCTTTCCTCAGTGTTGCTCACTATCCTTGCTCAAAAGAAGACGATAGACTGTTGACAAGTCTGCTTCGTCACGACAGCTTATCTTTCAGAAAGAAAAAGACCCACAACGTGGGCCCTAAAGTGAAACTTCCTAGCACTCCCTTTCTGTCACTTTGTTGAAAGATTTGGGGCAATGAGCCACGGGCAAGTTTCCGCGAGGGTTGAGGTCTTGTATCGATCAGTTCAGTTTTATCTGAATGTGCGTTTTAACAATCACGTTTTTGCTGGATGATCGGCGGACTGTTTCAATTCAACCATTCGTAATGTCTATCGCGCATCCATCCATTCATTACAAATCTAGGCCCTGTCAGGTCCCGCCTCTCCCCGTTCGGCGCACGTAATCAGGTGATGTCGGGCGCTTACAAAGCACTGCGCATCTGTTTGCAAAATAAGAGGTTCCTGTTACAAGTGGTGATGGCGGAGTCCGGGAGAGGAACTGCGGATTGAATTTCATAGAGGATTTCAGGACTGCAAAACCTGATGATCTCACATCCTAAGAGCATCCACCCCCGTTGAGGTAAATCTTTAGGTGAGCAGCAAGCCCGGCAAGGCTCCGTTGCTAACTTACGGAGAAATCTCACCCTCGTTGGGTGGCATCAGCTCTTTGGGCAACAATTACTCAGCTAAAGAGGAACTGCACACCACCGAACACATCTAGCATTCTCAATAGGTAGCACGATACACATGACTGGGTCATCAATCAGCTGCACAACAACATACACCCCAGGCAACTAGGACCAACTGGTCCAGAGACAGAGCAATCATAGATGCATACCACTCTCTCTCTCCCTTTTGGGACCAATTGGTCCAAGGAAGGGAGAGAGCTCTCTTCCCTCTGGGACCAATTGGTCCATGAAGGGAGAGAGTCACTCTCTTCCCTCCGGGACCAATCGGTTCATGAAGGGAGAGAGTGACAATGTTCACTCTCTTCCCTCCGGGACCAATTGGTCCATGAAGGGAGAGAGTGACAATGTTCACTCTCTTCCCTCCGGGACTGGTTGGTCCATGAAGAGAGAGAGTGCGCATACTCACTCTTTTCTCCGGGATCAATTGGTCCAGGAAGGGAGAGAGCTCTCTTCCCTCCGGGACCGATTGGTCCACAAAGGGAGGGGGTGACACTCTCCTGGAGTTTGCTATGTCCTATGCTCACTCTCTTCCCTCTGGGACTGATTGGTCCAGGAGTTTTACTTATTGTGTTTCTCATATGTGTTGGACATCCATGGACTTGTTTTTTTCCTCTCAAAGCCCAGTTTCATACTTTGAGGAATGGAAAATGGTTACAACCATTGAAATCTTGGCCTGTCAATCCACTAGGTCACCCAATACCCCATAACTATGACTATTAAAAGCTGGAGCAAAAATCATTTTCCAGCCAAGTGTCCAAGCTTTTTGAGAAATACAGTACTTTGTTCTGTGGTGTTTGTTGGCAGGTACCTGTTTTCAGTGTTTGCTGAAGGAGATAGAGGTGAGTTTAGTCAGATGTGGAATTGGGATTGTATGTATGTATGTGTGTCGGGCCCTTTATGTGTGGTGAGGGATGTGTTGGACCAATTTTTTACAATTGGTCTTGCTAGGGCTAGCTAACGAGCCTCTGTAGGGGTTTGTAAAGTTACAAACTCTTACAGAGAATTGAGGAAAGTGGTTTGTTCAAGAGCCCTAAAGAGGGCACAAGGGTGAAATTTTGTGTTAAAGCATGGTAAATCCTGCTTACCAAGCAGGTTTACCATCACGGGGGTGGATGCTCTAATGTATTTACATAAAATTATGAATTGTTTTTTCAAGCGGTGAAGTAGTTGATAGGGTGAGGTTATGCAGCTACATTTGATTGGGTTGACCCAGAAAAGAACCCCCATATGGTACTCTTATACCCTTTTGAGGTACCGGGTTGACCAAGACAAAACCTTCCCCAGGCCCACTTTCTTCAGCTTAGCTGGGTCCAGGTTCAGTAATGGCAATGGATAATTTATCCCAACCCAATCTGACCCGCTTCTACCAAAGGGTTGGGCCAGGGCACTGTTTTTGACCCAAAACCAAACATTTTTGAATTCATCTTATTTAATAGAAGCTGATTCAACTAGGTTTGATGCAGATGATCTGATGAAAGATAAATCCAAGGAAGCTGCTACCTTGTTGATGGTTAAGCTCAACCAATGTTAAATCAGCTGATCATGTCCAACATCATTAGGGCTTACACTGCCAGCAAATCTGGCTTGGATGGTGGCATCCAAGTTGATACCGTCACCCAATTCAAAATCAGGCACTGTTCCAAGTAAATTGCCCACCAATTCAAACTTGGTGGCCAAATGCGTGGACCACTGTGTTCCAAGTTTGAGTTGGTTTGCAATTCACTTTGTGGCAAGCAGCTAAGATGTAATTGGGTGGCTGCAGTGGCTTGGTGAACCCAATGTCAACTCAGATTGAGCCATCCAAGCCAGCCTTTCAGGAAGTGAGTTTGACTGGGATACACTGAACCTAAGCAATTAGGATGGTAGTGCAGTTGAATTTTCCACAGATTTTCTGGCAGTGTGATTTTGAGTCAGCCCAAGGGAAAGTTCTCTCACCCCTTTAAAAACACAAATGTGCCAGCATCCTGCTTGCAATTTGCTTTCCCTTCCCTTTTTCTTCTGGAGAAATTCAATCTATTCTTTTTTTCTCCTGCTCACTGTATTCAAAGATTCATCAATGAACCCTCTCAAATGGTTACAAGAGCATATATGATGGAAAGAAAAATTGAGACTATTTTCATGAGTTTTAAAATAAAAAGCGAGGATAACATTTAGATAGAAGCCTATCAGTATTCAGCTCAAGATCAGTGTAAATTTTACTCTGTGGACAAAAGGCTAAGCTAAAAACCTTGAACCTTTGATTACAAAAATCTAAAGTTGCAACCGCGTGGTCAGCCTCGTTCCAATATCCATACAGCCAGACAGTTTGTGGCATAGAATCCGGCTCACCCTTTATAACATAGACGGTGTGTTGTGGTATCGTAAAGAACCCACGTGAGTATGCCCATCATCCAAAGCGACGAAAATATGATCATGGTCTGGAGGGTGGTGGTCACGGTTGAGCAATCTGCTACAGTTTCATCTGGGACTCGTGCAACTTGAGTACTTCCCCTATTGGGAACCATGATTTCATGTTTTTCTGAGGATAGGCCAAGTAGAATTAGTAACACATAGACATCCTTAAGTTGCGTGGATACATCGTGCAATTTTTTTCAGGATGAATGATGGTAATTCTGGGAATTGGGGCTAAAATGCGCTTACCCCGGTCGATTATATTGAGTACAACCTCGGTCGAATGAGGGGGCTGGTCTTCCAAATCCCGATCGACGACACCTCCTCGGCGGAGCTCTTCCGGCAAATGAACTATTCCGGAATAGTCCCCCTTAGTCGGAGCTAACTCCAAGGTCTGATGACTATCCTTGGGCTCTACGCTGGAAAGAGACTAGCAGAGATGTCATTAAAGGTCAGGCAGGATGTTGATAATAATATTTCAGGTCAGAGATGGCGAGTCCACCTTGTATAAGAAGCGCTCTTCAGGCTCAGTTGAGGGTTGAAGTACCATACCAGCCTCATCAAGTCCGGAGCATGGGAAGGCCGCATATGCTAAAATAAGCTATTCACTCAAAAAGCAAAGCTGTGTCAGTTGAGGAAGCTGAGATCATGATGTTTCAACTTGGGTGAAGGGAGCGGCTCAACAAATAGCGAAACGAGTGATCGGAAAATCATGATAAATTTTCGACCTGAGAACTGATTGCGAAACCTGCTTTTCTGTGACGACGCGCTTTGGGATAATGTTCACTAAGGGATAGGTGGCGCCGGCGTTCAAGCAGTCCTTTGCCTCAGGATAGCTCACACTATCCTAGCTCAAAATTGAACCATCGACAAGCCTGTTTCGCCTTGACTGCTTATCTTTCAAAAAGAAAAAGATCTGTAATTACTAATATGTGCAACTGAAACTTCCTAACACCATCTTTGCACTAATATCTACATAGATTTGGCTGATGGCTTGCCATGGGGAAGTTTCTGCGAGATCTGACAAGAGTCACATCCAAACGATCAATTCTTATTGTGTGATAGAAATTGTTTGACATGAAAAAACAGCGGTCGCTGTTTCAGGGTCTATCCGCCGCGGATGGGGTTTCATTTTGCGATTAGCTATCGTCATCGCAAGCTATGTCTTATTCTGACAAGCTCTGGCAGCAGTTGCAGCAGTAGCCGTGGCGTGTTTGGACGGAGGCAAACTCCGCGTTCCTGCTCTCAATATGACATGCGGAGCCCGGTTCACGTGAAGCTTTTTCTAACCCCGTCGCAGTAAGCTCGCCCCGCCAACTTGGCTGAAGCATCGAGAAACTAAGATATATCTAAGCCTGAATGGAATCTTGCCGATCCACTTCCTCCGTGAATCGTGCGATTGTATCGCCATTGAACATCGAAGCAAGATTAAATCAACTTACAGTGTTCTTCTGTGAGGTGCAACAGTTTTTTTTCTCCTGAACCAGAGTCAGGAACATACCCACTTTACTGTGCACAGTAAATGTGAAGTGAGCTGCACATGAATGTGTTTTGTCAGAAAGCCATGATGTCTCTTGCTACTCCAGCAACTGGGGAAACTCTTTTTGTGGAGAAATATTTAAATATGTTTCATTTTCCGATCATCAGTTCTTTCAAAAAAATCATTCTACAGGCTTTGCATAAGTTTAAGATTGTGGTGTGTTGTGAGCCTGGGCCGCCACGGTGGCAGCAGGGCACAACCAAAGGTAGGAATTGGGCTGTAATACAAAGAAAGGGGAATACAGCAAGGATATGAAAGAGAATTCTTAGAGACTAGTATGAAGATGATAATAATAGATAATCTTCTGAAGCTGATGATAATGATGAAGATTACTTTCTAAGTTTCTCTGAAATATTTTAAGAGGCTAAGGCTCAATCCACAAAGAAGAGAAAGCAGTGGAGATTAAACTGGAACACCTCCTCTTCAAAAGAAACTGAGAGGGTATGTAATCTATTCTTCAACAGCCCTAATTTTTAGGCCAACAGAAACTGGCCAAGGGTCTTTCAAGGGAAACCTATGCAAGTTTGATTTCATAAAACCCCACAGAAAAGCAATAAGGATGTGATGATCAATAACTCCTGAAAAGAGGAGCCTCTGAAGATGAGTGATGAAAGACAAAGTTGTCAGCCTACGTGATGCCAAGAAAAAAGTTCTTGTCAGGATTATGGTCTGTCCGCTCACAGTCCTTTTCTCCTTTTCCTTTTGTCCTGTCCTGTCCTGCCCTGTCCTGTCACCTGTCCTGTCCTGTCCTGTCCTGGCACCTGTCCTGTCCTGTCACCTGTCCTGTCCTGTCCATATCCTGTCACCCATTGTCCATGTCACCTGCTCCTATTTAAGCTGTACTGCCCCAATGAAATACAGGATCAAGTTTGAGCTTTTCTCATCAAGAACCACCTTGGTTCTGCTCCTTGGTCCAATCTTAGTCCCCTCAAGATTGTCCCCCTTCCATTGCATCTTTTTCCTTGAGCTGAAATCCTAAGAGTGCTTCTAGCTACACGTGGTGCAAAGATATGAAAAGGTGGTTTCACAGTGAAAAGGGGTATAAAAGAGAAAGAAAGAAATATAACAAAAAGCAAATAGCTTTTTATTAGAGAGGGGCCTGAGTTACAGGGGTGTTTACGGTTCCCTCTATGAATTAGATCCTGAAATAACAGGGGTACTCTAATTATCTGGTCCTTTGACAAGGAGTACACCCAGAAATGACAAAGAAAGAAGTACTATGGGGAATTTTACTCACTAATGCTAAAAATCTACGCAGGGGGTCTTCTTCAAGCTTGGCAGAGGTCTTGAGGTGTCAAAAACAGGTCAAGAGCTGATTGGAAAGCTGGGAATTTGTTGTGGTAATGGTTGGTTGGGTTAGTGATCAAATATAACAGGTATAACAAGGCTAATAACTAGTGAAAAGGCTGGTTGAGTGCGTTGGTATATGCTGGTATGATAAAAGATGATGAGGATTATCAAAAGTGGGCAAACAGAGCTCTTTAAACATCAATTTTAGGCCACTGTGTGCGTGGCAATTTGCCTTAATTGCAGGTGTGGCCCATTTCCAACCAAACTCGACTGTTGTTACACTGGTTTGGACCAAAAGATTCAGCCACAGCTGCTTCTAGGTCAATACACAAGGTAATGGCATAATTGCTGACGCCAAATAACCATGTAAACCAACCTGGTTCAGTACTACTGGCTTAGTGTAGTCAGCAGTAGTACTGAAGGAGTGGTGATGCCTGAAAAGGGCCACAAGTATACGTCTTGGGCCATGCTACAGGTGTTACAGACAACCCAAGGAAACAGTACCGGATCCTTGCCTAGAGGTTAAATAGATTCTTCTTGTCTCTACATAAAGCAAGCTGACTGTCAATGTTTGCATCGATACCAATCAAGAATAAAAACCCACACTATCCCGCTTGTTCACATCATCACCATTTCCCTTTGCCCGCTTGGCTTCTGGTGCCTACAAAAAGGAAAGATCCATTATAAATATACGTTTAGACAAGCAGATGACTATTTACTCACTTTGTCTTTGTCGGCCTACGTGATGCCAAGAACAAAGTTCTTCTAGCTACACGTGGTGCAAAGATATGAAAAGGTAGTTTCACGCGTGGGTCTCACGGTGAAATGGGGTAAAGTAGAAAAAAGGAGAAAGAAATATAACAAAAAGCAAAAGCTTTTTATCAAAGAGGGGCCTGAGTTACAGGGGTGTTTACGGTGCCCTCTATGAATTAGATCCTGAAATATCAGGGGTACTCTAATTATCTGGTCCTTTGACAAGGAGTACACCCAGAAATGACAAAGAAAGAAGTGCTACGGGGAATTTTACTCACTAATGCTAAAATCCACGCAAAGGGGTCTTCTTCAAGCTTGGCAGGGATCTTGAGGCGTCAAAAGTAGTCAAGAATTGATTGGAAAGCTGGGGATTTGTCGTGGTAATTGTTGGTTAAGGTGATGATCCAATATAACAGGTATAACAAGGCTAATAACTAGTGTAAAGGCTGGTTGGTTGCGTTGGTATATGCTGGTATGATAAAAGATGATGGGGATTGTCAAAAGTGGGCAAACAAAGCTCTTTAAATATTAATTCTGGGCCACTGTGTGCGTGGTAATTTGCCTCAATTGCAGGTGTAGCCCATTTCAAACCAAACCAGGCCATTGTTACGCTAGTTTGGACCAAAAGGGCAAGCCATAGCTGCTTATGGGTGAATACACAAGGTTATGATGAGTTTGTTGACGCCAAATAACCATGTAGACCAACCTGGTTCAATACTACTGGCTTGGTTTAGTCAACAGTAGCATTGAAGGAGTGGTTACGCCTGAAAAGGGCCACAAATATTGAGACTGGGCCACGCTACAGGTGTTACACATGTGTAATTAAGGTTTTAAAAGCGGAAACTTTGTTTATATATATGATGCAAGGTTCCCGAAACCTAGTTACATACATGCTGCCTTAGTAACATGTATTTGTGTAGTTCATGCGGGGTTTTTAATGAATTGGGCCAACTTGTGTAACCAGTGCGCGGGGTTGGAACATTAAACCCCATTTGGGCCTAACTCGGCCATTTCACACAACACCTCAAAATGACGTCCATTTTTGGTCATTTCCCAGTTGGTATCGTAATAGTCAACCAACATGTTACGCATATATGCCGTGCAATCCTATAGGTGGGGGAAATGGGTAAAAGGAGTGAAGGAGTGAGAATTAGGGGGTACCATGAGTGGGATACCCTAGGTTATTTTGCATTTAGATTAAGAATCTGCCATAATATTCTAAGTTTTCTTTAAGGTTTAAGAGTTATGGTAATATTTTGTGTAAAACATGATTTTGACAGGGTATTTCAATGTTTATTCTTATTTTGTATTTATAAATAACAAAGTCATAATGCATTACAAAGTGAGAGAAATTCCTACACATGTAATAATGTCTCTAAATTTGGTAATACAATTTATTTTCTAATTTTCAATGTATTTATTATGATTTTATCTTTTCATGTACTCTTTGTTAGATTGTCTCTGAAGAGTAGCAAGCTGACAGTCTTCCTCAATGATATCACTCAACACCTTATCCTTACATATATAGCTGTGGATTGGAGGAACCTTTGGTTGTTTCCTTTTTTGAACTTGTGGCTTGGGATGAGGGTTAAGGTAAGTTAAAAGTTTTCACACAACTAAGAGTTTTATTTCGTGTCAGGTTTGGATGAACAAGGAAATAGAGTAACTACATGCTGAGACAACGCAATGAGAGAGAGTGTGATATCTGAAAGAGATATAGCTAGGACTGGGATTTTTACCTAAGAGCAGACTAGCTGGTGCTGATCAACTTGGTACGCTGACAAGAATGAGGGATTTTCCGCGCTGCAGAACAATCTACACATCTCTTTGTCAGCTTCTGGTCACGGCGGTCACAATCAAGGGATATAATCTACCTTGGTTCTAGTGCCTAAATCTGCCTTGCACTTAATCACTTCTGCAAGCTATCTATCCTGTTGGAAGCTCGTCTGGAGATTAATCATATCAGCCTTGTTCTCTGGTCTAGGAACTGAGTGCTTGAGCTTACTTGTTTATCTGTTGACTGATACGCGAAGCTAAGGTTCCTGCCGTTGTCAAGACTGCCGGGCTGTTCAATCTGATGCAGAACAAGATTCTTATTAGATTGGTCACTGATCTCTGGTTTATTGTTGTCTAGGTCTTACCTGTTAGCAATGTCGGAGATACGCTTGCTGAGGTTCTTGGGCAATAAACGTTTTGCTCTTGTTCTTTTTGAGTAAATACAGAGGTCTTATAAGTACACAATCATCCTCTGTTTGAGTTATTCGAGTACTTACAATTGTTCTTGATCTGCTTCTAACGGTTGATCATTGTTTGATCTGTCCTCAGTTCTGTCTCTCCAATCTGCAAAGTGGATCGTGTTAGTCAGCTCATGTCTGATCTTTGGCTAATCACAAATCACGCGACTCACTGTGGAATGTCACGTGCTTGGATCTCTTTCTGCTCTGAGCTGCAGACAAATCCTGACATAAGTGTTAGGGTTAGGGGAAAAAGGTGAAGGAGTAAGAATTAGGGGGTACCACGAGTGAGATACCCCAGAGCTCTGTTTGCCCACTTTTGATAATCCCCATCATCTTTTATCATACAGCATATACCAACGCACTCAACCATCCTTTTCACTAGTTATTAGCCTTGTTATACCTGTTATATTTGATCATTAACCCAACCAACCATTACCACAACAAATCCCCAGCTTTCCAATCAGCTCTTGACCTGTTTTTGACACCTCAAGACCTCTGCCAAGCTTGAAGAAGACCCCCTGCGTAGATTTTTAGCATTAGTGAGTAAAATTCCCCATAGTACTTCTTTCTTTGTCATTTCTGGGTGTACTCCTTGTCAAAAGACCAGATAATTAGAGTACCCCTGTTATTTCAGGATCTAATTCATAGAGGGAACCGTAAACACCCCTGTAACTCAGGCCCCTCTTTAATAAAAAGCTATTTGCTTTTTGTTATATTTCTTTCTTTCTCTTTTATACCCCTTTTCACTGTGAAACCACCTTTTCATATCTTTTCACCATTGCATCATATATATGAACTAGGTTTCCACTTTTGAAACCTTAATTACACATGTGTAACACCTGTAGCATGGCCCAAGATGTATATTTGTGGCCCTTTTCAGGCGTCACCACTCCTTCAGTACTACTGCTCACTACACTAAGCCAGTAGTACTGAACCAGGCTGGTTTACATGGTTATTTGGCGTCAGCAATTATGCCATTACCTTGTGTATTGACCTAGAAGTAGCTGTGGCTGACTCTTTTGGTCCAAACCAGCATAACAATAGCCTAGTTTGGTTGGAAATGGGCCACACCTGCAATTAAGGCAAATTGCCACGCACACAGTGGCCTAAAATTGATGTTTAAAGAGCTCTGTTTGCCCACTTTTGATGATCCCCATCATCTTTTATCATACCAGCATATACCAACGCACTCAACCAGCCTTTTCACTAGTTATTAGCCTTGTTATACCTGTTATATTTGATCACTAACCCAACCAACCATTACCACAACAAATTCCCAGCTTTCCAATCAGCTCTTGACCTGTTTTTGACACCTCAAGACCTCTGCCAAGCTTGAAGAAGACCCCCTGCGTAGATTTTTAGCATTAGTGAGTAAAATTCCCCATAGTACTTCTTTCTTTGTCATTTCTGGGTGTACTCCTTGTCAAAGGACCAGATAATTAGAGTACCCCTGTTATTTCAGGATCTAATTCATAGAGGGAACCGTAAACACCCCTGTAACTCAGGCCCCTCTTTAATAAAAAGCTATTTGCTTTTTGTTATATTTCTTTCTTTCTCTTTCATACCCCATTTCACCGTGAAACCCACGTGTGAAACCACCTTTTTATAACTTTGCACCATGTGTAGCTAGAAAAACTTTGTTTTTGGCATCACGTAGGCTGACACTCTTCCCTCCTGGACCAATCGGTCCAGGAAGGTAGAGAGTCCCATGGCTCACTTCCTTCCCTCCCACACCAATTGGTCCAGGAAGGGAGAGAGTGTCAATGTTCAATATCTCTCCCAGACCAATTGGTCCAGGAAGGGAGAGTGTCCCAATGCTCACTCTCTTCCCTCCCAGACCAATTGGTACAGGGAGGGAGAGAGTCCCAATTCTCACTCCCTTCCCTCCCAGAACAATTGGTCCAGGAAGGGAGAGAGTGTCAATGTTCACTCTCTTCCCTCCCGGACCAATTGGTCCAGGAATGGAGAGATTCCCAATGCTCACTCTCTTCCCTCCCAGACCAAACAGTCCAGGAAGGGAGAGAGTTCTGATGCTCACTCTCTTCCCTCCCAGACCAATTGGTCCAGGAAGGGAGAGAGCGCCAATGCTCACTCTCTTCCCTCCGGGACCAATTGGTGCAGGAAGGGAGAGTGTGGGGTGTGTTGGCAGGGTGCTCGTTTTGGTGTTTGTTTGTTTTTGAGCCTTGGATTGCTGAAGGAGAGAGAGGCAAGGGTAGTCTCAAGTGGAATTCAAGTTGTATGTATGTGTGGTGAGGGCTGTGTATTTAGGACCTTTGTTTTTCTTGCTAGGCCTAGCTAACAAGCCTTGGTAGGGGCTTGTAAAGTTATGAACCCCTACACTGCAAGGAAAACTCGCTCAACTGCTGCCAGTTGACATGCAGTCACGTGAGCATCACTTGAGTTGCACTGAAAGCACACTTGGATGCACAGTCACTGCGCACCACAAGTGAAACTTTAGTCAAACTCAAGTGTTCTGCACGTCAACTGGCAGCAGTTGAGCGAGTTTTTCTCACAGTGCTACCAACAATTGAGCAAAATTGTTTGTTGCCAAGCCCTAAAGATGGCACAATGGTGGAATTTTGTTCTAAAGATGGGTAAATCCTGCTTACCAAGCGGTTTTACCAACACAGGGGTGGATGGTGTTAGAGCATCCACCCCTGTGTTGGTAAACCTTCTCAGTAAGCAGGATTTACCCAGCTTTAAGGCAGAAATTATAAAGCGTATTTCAACTTTTTTTTTTGAACAAATTGATATTTTCTTATCAAGATTTAATAAGAATTTACTACTAATCTTTTTCCAAAGCATCTCAAATCAACCCCAAGGGGTGATTTGAGATGTTATTTTTGAAAAAAAATAGTAACAAGAGTGATGAAACATCACCACAGCTCACTACAGCATCCACTTCTGTATGTGGGTCCTACTGGTGCTATACCATAGCTACCAGGAAGAAGGCTGAAGACCATTATTTGGAACCAAGCTGCGTGAACTGGTTTATAACTTTGCAACTATCAAATCACTTGTGAAAAAATTTTGAATCATCTTTTTAACACAATTTTAATAGTTTTTCTGTTCAAATAATTCCTAAATAACTTTCAAATACCTATTTATAATTGCTGCCTAACACAAATTTTCACCCTTGTGCCTGCTTTAGGGCTTGGCAACAAACCAGTTTGCTCAATTCTCTGTAGGGGTTTGTAACTTTACCAACCCCTAAGAGCATCCACTCCCGTTGGGGCAAATCTTCAGGTAAGCAGCGAGCCCGGCAAGGCTCCATTGCTAACTTACAAAGAAATCTCACTCTTGTTGGGTGGCATCAGCTCTTTAGGCAACAATTACTCAGCTAATGAGGAACAGCACACCACTGTACACATCTAGCATTCTTGCTAGGTAGCACAATACACATGACTGGGTCATCAATCAACTGCACAACAACATACACCCCAGGAAACTAGGACCAACTGGTCCAGGGACAGAGCAATCATAGATGCATACCACTCTCTCTCTCCCTTCTGTGACCAATTGTTCCAGGGAAGGGAGAGAGCTCTCTTCCCTCCAGGACCAATTGGTCCATGAAGGGAGAGAGTGGCAATGTTCACTCTCTTCCCTCCGGGACCAATCGGTCCATGAAGGGAGAGAGTCACTCTCTTCCCTCCAAGACCAATTGGTCCATGGAGGGAGAGAGTCACTCTCTTCCCTCCAGGACCAATTGGTTCATGAAGGGAGAGAGTGACAATGTTCACTCTCTTCCCTCCGGGACCGATTGGTCCATGAAGGGAGAGAGTCACTCTCTTCCCTCCGGGGCCGATTGTTCCATGAAGTGAGAGAGTCACTCTTCCCTCCGGGACCAATTGGTCCATGAAGGGAGAGAGTGACAATGTTCACTCTCTTCCCTCCGGGACTGATTGGTCCATGAAGAGAGAGAGTGCGCATACTCACTCTTTCCTCCGGGACTGATTGGTCCAGGAAAGGAGAGAGTTCTCTTCACTTTGGGACCGATTGGTCCAGGAAGGGAGGGGGTGACACTCTCCTGGAGTGTGCTATGTCCTATGCTCACTCTCTTCCATCCAAGACTGATTGGTCCAGGAGTTTTAATTACTTTGTTCTGTGGTGTTTGTGTAAGAATTGGTAGAGTCTTTACTTTATTGCAACAATGTATTATAGAACTCAATAGAAGTAACGCTCTAAAACAAACACACATAAGTAAGAAACTGATTGAAGAATCATAACAAATTGAAGATCAAATACCTAGAGATCTGATATTCGATGTAAGAGCTCTGCTATGACACACAACTTTCAACAACACATTTCACACAGGATTATCACAACGTTACTAGCCTAAGACATCATTAAGAAATAATTAATCAATATCATTTATAACTGGTTGATAATATAACAATGAAGTAACTACCTGCCCAGAAACTAGAACTAGCTCCTCCTGAGTGAGTAGAGTCGTACAAAAGATGAGTTCAATAGTTGAGCTTGACCGATGACAAAGAAGATGTTGTAATTGGATTCGTTTTGTATATGATTGATCTTTTGATGAGTGCGATGAGTGACCAAGTGAGAATGAAGTAGAAAAAAGGAAAAATGGAATGAATGTTTGAGTTGAATCTTCAATGGATGTTTGAGTTGAATCTTCATTGAATCTTGACCGATGACGACTTCAACACAGCCCATGCGCTCACCGTGTGCATAGAATCAATCTTGCACATAATTAATGTACGGGTTAAAATTACAACAGTTTGTTGGCAGGTACCTGTTTTCAGTGTTTGCTGAAGGAGATAGAGGTGAGTGTAGTCGGATGTGGAATTGGGATTGTACAGTGCCCTCCCAGATGTTTATGTCCGGGGATCAACCTGTGACAGGCACCCTGACACCTCATTGTGTTTACCTTACAGGTACAAGCCCTTGTACCAATCAACATACATCCAAATCGTCACAACAACCGCAAAAACGATAACAATCATTGATTTGGGCCGCAACTACTTCCACAGAAGTTTCAGTAAGTTTATTTGCTCTGATTTTAACTTGTAATTTGACTGATTTTCAAGTTTTTGACCAGAAAAATGGCTCATTTGCGTGGAAAACGTAACCTCACAACGGAGAAGAAGGCCTGTATTGTTGGTATGGTTGACGCCGGGATGTCGCATGCTAAAGTAGGGAAGGCTGTTGGCTTAGGAAGAACAACTATCACTGAGATTGTTAAGCAATCAAAGGCTTGTGGGACGGTCGAGACAGCCAAGAAAAGCGGCCGACCTTGTTTGAATACTGATTGCAATCTTTGCCAGCTCCAACAAGTGTTGCAGGATAACCAAAAATCAACCCTTGCCGAGGTCACCAACTCTCTGAGCGTTGCTTTTTCCACCTCAATAGTCCAAAGAAGAGCCCATGAGATGGGCTTCAACAACCAGGTTGCTGTCAAGAAGCCCTTTGCAAACAATATCAACCAACAAAAGCGACTTGCTTTTGCACGCGAGCACATCAATTGGAACGTTGCTGACTGGAGCATAGTCATCTGGTTGGACGAGTCTTCCTTTGAGATTGGAAAGAAGTCAAAGCAAGTCAAGGTGTGGCGTGAAAAAAAAACCAAATGAACCCTGAATGCCATAAGCCAACCTTCAAGAGCGGGCGATCATCGACTTCAATTTGGGGTGCGTTCTACGGCACCTCAAAGATTCCAATCGTTCTCCTTGAATCTGGCGGTACCAAAGAGGTCAATTATATTGATCAGGTCTACAAAGGACGCCTTGTCAACACTTTGGCTTTGATTGACTCTCATCGCCAACTCTTCTTGATGGAAGAAAACGCACCATCTCACACAGCCAAGGTCATCAAGGCGTTCCGAGTTCAAAACAACATCAGGAAGCTTGAAGACTGGCCGCCTCAGTCTCTGGATTTGAATCCTATTGAAAATCTTTGGAAAATAATCAAGACAAACATTCAAACTAATTATCAACCAAAGTCAATCCCTGAGATGAAAAAAGCTATTCAACAAGCTTGGGACAACATTCCAGACCAGATGCTCAGAAATCTTCTCAGATCAATGCCATCCCATATGGAAGCTGTTGGAAAATGGTGGGCCAGTCAATTATTAATTTTTTTTTCAAGAAACAAAAAAAACTTTTTCAAGATTTTCTTTTCCAATCATCATCTCCTGACTCCGGCCTACCACCCTGATATTTTTTTATATTTTTAAAAAAATTATTGAAAAAATAAATTTATTGACATGATCATTTTATTTTTTAAAAGTATGAAGCATTTGTCTTTTCTGTATTTTTATTTCATAATCATCTTCATCACCTCCTGAAGTACCACTGTACCAAAGCTTGTGAGCTGAAAAACCAAATTGCTTGTCAAATAATTGATGATAGGACGGACATAAACAATTGGTAGGGCACTGTATGTATGTATGTGTGGTGAGGGATGTGTGTTGGACCATTTATGTGTGGTGAGGGATGTGTTAGACCATTATTTTACAATTGGTCTTTGTCAGCCTCTGTGATGCCAAGGGCTAGTACCTTTTAGCTACACAAGGTGATAAGAGTGCAAATGAAGGGTAAAGTGGGGTAATTTCACGTAGAAAAGTAGTGAAGAAAGAAATAAAAAGAATATAATTCTTTTTTATAGAGGGGCCTGCTGGCGCAGGGGTGTTTGTAGGTGCCCTCTAAATCAGAGATCTGCTAAGCAGGGTGGTATCTGATTAAGCAAACAATGGGTTTCTGCGTAACAGAAGGTGGTACCAAAGTGCTTTTCCAATTAAGGAACCAGGATGGGGACAGAAGGATGAAAGAAGTACTCACTATTGCTTCTTTCAAGCCAAAAAGCCACGTAGCGGGGTGAAGCAGAGCTGCTGGGTAGATTGAAGGGTTTCTGCCCAGGAGCTGGACACGTAGGTTGGTTGATTTAAAGAGAACACCACGGATAAAACAGGCAAAACAGGGCAGAGTAACTGAAATAAGGACAGGACACGGCGTAACTGATTGACTGTAATAATAATTGATGATGGGGAACAACTTTTGGCGTGGAAAGAGGGCTCTATATATACTAATTTCACTCATAGTGGAGGACCTTTCTGCCTGTGTGAGTGTAGTAACTGGTTTTCAGCGCAATGTGGCCAATTTGGGAGATTGGCACTAACAAGGCTCATCCCAATGACACTGCTGGTCATTAATTCAGCGTCACCAGTGCTTTCCATGACCTTAATAACCTATTTAGTCATTGTAACTAAGGTACATAGCAACACTGACGTGTGAATGTATCTGAAATGGGCCACAAATGACGCAAATGGGCCACAAATGGCTAAGGCTAATCATTAAAGGCCACGCTGGCTATGTTACTCTTATGTATTCAAGGTTTTTATTAATAAAACCTTGTAAATAAACCACGTAGAATCTATCTTTACCCTAGTTACACTTGTACATATGTGGTAACTAGGGGATTAGCTATTTCCACACATTTGGCCAATTTCCAATTGGATTATATAATCCACGCGCGGGGTTGGAGGTTTAAACCCCAATTGGGCCTAACTCCCAAACTATACACAACACCTCAATTATAAGTCCATAATTGGTCATTTCACATATAGTATGCATATATAACAAGTACATACGCGTGTAATGTCCGTGTGACATATGTTTGTGGCCAATTCTTACGGGTAATTGGTTCAAGGTGAAGGAGTAGGAATTTAGGGGTACTTCCAGTGAGGGACCCTACATTAATTTGCATGAGGATTCAGAATATGATATCCTCAAGGTTTAGAAGTTATTTAGTATTTTTGTAAAAAGTAGTTGTTATTTTAATTCATTACTTATTTTTATGGTGCCAGGACTTTGTTAAGCTCATTGGATAAAAACAGGTAAACTGAGTTTTTTGTGCATTATTTGTCTTAATATTGTAGTAATAATGTCTCTATTTATCTTATCTTTGTCAGGTTGGCTCTGTCATAGTAGCAAGCTGACAGGTATTAAGCCAACCAGATGATAAAGGAAATCTAAAGCCAGTCAGTTATTATTCCAGGAAACTTACAGAACAAGAAAGATCTTGGATGATTTTTGATCTCAAATTGTTAGCAATTGTTGAAGCGTGCAAAGAGTGGCGTGCCTGGTTGATGGGAACTGAAGAGCCGGTAAAGATGTTTTTGGATCACTCAAATTTTTTGTACTTTAAGACTGCTAAACAATTGTCACCTAAGCAAGCAAGATGGGTGTTATTCTTAGATAATTTTAACATGTTGATTCATCATGTGGCAGGAACAAAAAATCCGGTGGACGCGCCAAGTAGAAGGGAAGATTTTACTCAAGGGAAAGCAATCGTGTTGGAATCACATTTCATCAAGGATAAGTTGGTTGCTAATGAGCTAGCAGAGGTCGCACAGGGTGAGAAATTGGATCAGTTTGTTGGTTATCATGATTTATCTTTTCAGCGTCCAAACAAGGATTTACTTATGTATTTTGAGAAACATTATTCCCAAAGCAAGTTAGATAAAAAAGAGGTAATACTAATTGACGGAGTTCGATGGTTGCAGGGTAGGGTGTTTGTGCCAGAGGTGTTACGCTTGCGATTGATTGGCCGTTATCATGATTCGCCGACGGTGGGTCATCCAGGGGTTGCGCAAACATTTTCGGTCATGATGAGAACATTTGCATGGCACGGGATGAGAAAGATGGTCACGGATTTTGTGTGTTCTTGTGATTTGTGTCAGCGGGTGAAGGCACGACGGCAGGCAAAGGATGGCAAATTGGTATCAATTGTAGCTGGACCAAAGCTGTGGAGCACCATTGGAATGGATATGATTACGAAGTTGCCGACTTCATAAGGTTTTGATTCTGTGTTGGTAGTTATTGATCTATTGAGTAAAATGTTGCATTTCATTCCTTGCAGAGAGGATGCGTCGTCAGCAGTTTTAGCTAATTTGTTTAGAAAGAATGTTTTTAGATTGCATGGCTTGCCGGACAAGATCATCTTGGACAGAGAAGCTACATTTGTGAGTAAGTTTCGGCAATCATTGTTGAACAGTCTGAATGTGCAATCTGCTTTGTCCACAGCTTACCACCCACAAACAGATGGTCAAACAGAGAGAATGAATCAAACATTGGAAGATTATTTACGACATTTTTGTTCCTATTATCAAGATAATTGGGACAAAGTATTGGATATGGCTGAGTTCTCTATTAACAATCTAGATTCGAGCAGTTTAAAGGCTTCTCCGTTTTTCTTTTCTTATGGGCACCATCCTAGGTTCAACATTTTGACTGAAAGTACGGGCAGGAAGGATTTGGATTCATTTGTATTAGATTTACAGGTCACGCAGGAGCGAGCAATGGAATGCTTAATTCAGGCACAAAAGCGACAAGCTGAATATTATAACAAAGGAAAGAAGCCATCACCAGTCTATCAGCCAGGCAAATGGGTTCTGCTTTTGCAAAAGTTCATTCAGTTGCAACAAATCAATTCTAAGTTAGATTATTGATACATTGGGCCGTTTCAGGTGATAAAGATGGTAGGAAAGAATGTGTTGGAACTCGATCTGAAGAGAGAATACCCTAAATTACACAACAAAAAATTATGCAATCACCCCAGGGATATTTGAAATATTTTTGGGGGTGAATTTTAATATTTTTTTCAAAGTCGATAAACAATTTCTTTCCTTTCATTTCTTTCTTTTGTCTTTCATTTC
>PGCI01000602.1:0-20156 GCA_002873125.1 Puccinia coronata f. sp. avenae
CAGAATGTTGTAGTCTGGATCAGATCAGAACCAACTGAGACTTCTGTCACGTTCTGAGGTCGACATTTCCCCCTTGAGCCATGTTGAGCGCAAACCTGTCGCTTCAAGGGCTTTCTCAATGCTACCCAATCACACAAATACTCTTAGGTTTTTGATTCTGCTATATGATGAAATACATGGAGATATCTACTCACATTTTGAGGAACTTCACAAACAATGAGAATATGACTGCCTTGCACTTTTGAATTCGTTGTTCATCATCACCAGCTAAGAATTTCATCAGATGTTCCATCAGATGGACTATCTTTGCTGAGTCCTGCCATCGCCAATTCCAGTTGATGAATTCCCCACTTTCAAACAGTTCCTTGCGTGCCAATATTGGATGGTCACAATATACCCTAATCCTTTTGAGCTGCCTGAAGAATTCACTGGAACTCCACCCTTGCCCCCGTGTTCAAAGTCGTCCAAATGATTGAATGAATTCATTATGGAATCGCCTATAGTGTTCCTCCCAAGGTTTCCCCAATGTCACAACTATCATCCTTTTGTACTTCTTTGGAAGAGTCAAAAGGACCTCCTTTGTCCTCCTCAGACATACCAACTCCATCAGTCTGTTCAGCGTTTGGACTGCTCTTGGGTCACCCATGTTGATCCCTGGGATAAGGTGTTGTCTCCAGATCCATTCTTGGTCCCACGGCCAGATCTTGAGGAGGCCAATCAAGCTTTGGACATCGGTGACTCGGTTTTGAAATAGAATACCACTGAGGCACAACACAAACTTGGTTTGGAGACTTTGGATTTTGGTTGTTTGGTTAGCTTCAGGATTCCTGATCACACTAAGAGATGAACTTTGTCAGACTTGGGAATGTGTTTATATCTTAAAGTTTGTCTTCACTCACTGAGCTTCATCAAGTACAATCCTGTACCATTCAATCTTCAACGACTCAACGGTGACCTGATTGGCGTGAAGTGGGTTTCCACTTGTCCCAATGATGTCGTACGATGTCAGAACCACCATTGATGACTTGAGTTCTTCCTTTGGTATATGTTTACAACCTCTTCCATAGAATATCAGGTAGGGGATGGAGTCTTCAACGAAGTGAGTCTTAATTTTGGTTTCCCAGTTAGTCAAGGTTGACTTAGGACAGATAACTAGCGTGGCACCACTTCTGGAAGTATTCTCAAAAGTAGAAGGTGAATTCCCAAAGTCTCAAGCCTGGTTTGAGGTTTTCAGAATCAACGCTAAGGTTGTCAAAGTTTTTCCTAAGCCCATGTTGTCTGCTAGAATCGAGCCGAGAGCAGGAGTGTTGTGCGGATCAACAAGTTTGGTACCGTTTTGATCAGATCTTTCTCATATCCAATTGTTGTTGCAATGGAGCCAAAAGTTGTCAAAGGTGTTCATATTGACAGTCTCATTCTCATAAAGCAACTGGAGTGCTTTTAGTTGATACTCTCTGAGGTTTGCTAGGCAGTGTTGGCGTAATAAGATATCAGAGTTCTTGTGTTCAGCGGTAATTATTTGGTTACGTGCAGTGGTGTGGGGAATGTTGAAGAATAGATTGGAGTCATCACTTCAAAAGGGGTTGTATCGGTTACAACCCCCCGCGGTAACGTCGGCCAGAGGCAACCAATGTTACATCGGTCGCCCAGACCAATTTTATGTTGGCCGGGCCCACCGATACATTAGAACAAAGGCATAATGTATTGGTGGGAGCCGCCGATGTAACATCGGTCTGGTAGACCGATGTTACATCGGTTGCCGCCACCGATCTAGCCGCGGGGGGTTGTAACCAATACAACCCCTTTGGCGGTGCATAATTCCAGATGGGGGTGAGATCGACACTTGTGGCTTTGAAGGCCCCGAAGATTTGTAGTTCAATGTTGGAAGAACTAAAGATACAACCACAGAGTTGAGGGATTGGGCAGCCAGTTGTCACAACAAATACTCGGAATCTTAGAACATTTTGATCTGATATTTTAGTGGCTTCTTTGCTGATATTCAACAAGCAGCTACCAATAGGACCTAACAGTGGACCAAGGAAATAGCTTTTGGCCGCACTCAAATTGCCTGCAAACTTGATATTTGATGAACAACAAACATGCACTCGACGGGTACCTCGTTGGAGGAAAACAGGTTGCAGGAGTTCAGGGAAGGAGACTGGGGTTGGGGGATATATTTTGATAATAAATTGTCCAAGGCAAAACATTTTTGAAGCAATCGGGGAGCAAATGACGAGGAGAAGAGAGTGAGATGGGAAATGGAGAAGAATATGACACCAGGCACCTTTGTTTATGACAGTTGTCAAACACATGTCTGTTGGGGCACAATATAAAAAGTATATGCCCTTGACTGTATATGTCTGATTATTCATCTTGGCAGTTATTTGGTTATTCAATTGTGTAACTTGGCTCGGCCATATCACTCTGATGATTGTTTATTCATTTTTTGAAGCAAGGTTTGGCTGATGTGTTCCTTGTTCTTTGGGTATGGAATATCAAAATTTTTCCCAGATACCTCTTGGAACTATTTGTGAGGTGACTTACGCAGGCTAGGGTTCTTCTGATCATCATAGTTTTGTTGATATCTTCCAAGAGCCTTGATAAAAAAAACTTTGTATTGCCAATCACAAAACTGCATTTGGTAAATTGTCAGGGCCGGCATGCAAAATTCATTGACCCTGTGCATTTCAGGGGCTGTCTTGAAATCATGGAATATTCAACTTTTGTTGAATTGATCTTCTTATAAATGTAAACAGTGTTTTGTTCCCTTAAATCATGCATCTTTCAATGCAGGGGTTGAACAACATGATATCAAAACAATCACAATCACATGAGTATAAGTTTGGGGTTGTATGTTGCATGTGTTCGGCTTCAGTTCCACATAACATCAAGTATGTGTCAAGCAACACATGCCGTGAGCTTCCTGGTGACTTGGAACTGCATTCAAGTAAATCATGCGGGATGCTTGTGATTACATTCTAACACAGTTCAAACCCAAGGAGGGGTATGAGTTCAGCAATGGCACCCGTTGACGGGTGCCGCAAAATCTCCCCTGGTGATCAGTCTCCTATTATGCTCTTGGCTCATCTGAGTCTATTACACTTACACGCTGGTCACAAGACTGATGTGTGTTGCTAGCAAGCCTGCTTTGTTTGTTGGTTGGGTCTTGTTTGGTCTACAAACAAAGATTTTAGTCAGCACTTTGCATCTTGTCCAGCTTAATCTGTTAACTCACTTGTGTTTGGCTCTGCTGATACAATTGGTTCACAATCCTGCTGGTGCGTAGCTGGGTGCACTGATATCTTTCCTGAAGATGATGACAGAATTGTTTGTAGAGTTAGTGGACACTACTCTCTCTGTCTTCTTATGTATCTTCATGACTTGACTTACAACTGATCCTGCTGCTCTGAAAAGCTCCGCTTGTCCAAGGATCTGTTTGTTGCTTCTTGATCTGTATTGCTTGTTCCTGTAGGATGCAAGGGATCAGTCAGGTCAGTGTCATGCATCTTCTTGGTAGTGTGAAATATCACGTACCTCTGCATGTCACAGCCTTCTGTCCATGACAGGTTCTTTTTCTTCTTGGAGCTGCGGACATATTCCAACAAGGGGGTCCTGTCTCATACCCTATCCAAGGGCCAAAGGCTCTTGGCCTGTGCGGACCCTCTCCTTATCTCCTTGTTAGACGGCTGGTGATACTGTGTCATTGCGCATTTTGCCAGCAGGTCTGGAGTCTGATTATCAGAGCTTTGGCCTTGTCCTTTTCCTCAGAGGTATACTCCCTGATGTAAAGCTCTTAGGAGCCCTGTCTTTTGGATCTTTTTTTCCGGGATCCCCATGGCAAACCAGAAGGATGCTCCTCCAACCTGGAAAGAGTGGCTGGAGATGCCTTGTATCCCGGCCTTCTCCCAAACACCGCTTAGGATTCTTTGCGCCCTTCCTTTGGTAAGGTTCCTCCTGACCCCTTCTCTGTTGTAGTACCTGAACAGAGACTCTTCCAGGCTGCGCGCCTCATGGATTCTTTGGAGTACCGCTTCTACTGGGCACATGATATGATGCTGAAGGAGGAGCATTAGGATCTGGAACTCCCCCGGTTTTCTTGTTTTAGTGTTCTTCAAGTAGATGAATGCCTTCTTTTTCTCTGGGCCCTTTTCTTCCAATGCCTCTTCTTTTTCTTGTTTTATTGTTCTTCAAGTAGATGAATGCCTTCTTTTTCTCTGGGCCCTTTTCTTCCAATGCTGCTTCTTTGACCCTTACTTTGTTGCACGCGTTGGGAGGGCCCTCCCCTGTGGCATAGGTTATTTCTCCTAAAAAAGCCAAGGACCAAAAAGTGATGAGGCTTAGGTCTAGTAACGCACTCTCTTCCAGGCTTCTGCTACATAGTGAGTTTGCTATGGTGACAAGGTGGTCTATCCTCACAGTGCCTTTTTTCTCCTTTGGAGGTTCCTCTGAATCTTTTTTTGCCAAAGCCCGGAGAATGACCTTTAATATTGTGTTGGTGATGGAGGGGTATTTGGCTCGGTGGTATAGGTGCCACGCCTTGAGACCGTATAGGTATTTCTCCAACATGCGGGCCGTTACGTCTTGTCTGGAGCGTTTCCCTTCTTCTCTTCCCACCCAGTAACAGAAATTGCACACATTTTCTGCAGACAGTGATAGGGTAAATTTGCCTTCTCCTTTTGATTCCATGCTCTTTCTTAGCTTCTTCACCGCAGTGTTATAGCTTATTAAGTTTTTTTCTTTTTACCCTCTTAGGACATGGAGGTCTTTTGGCTCCGGTTCCTTCATTTTCAAGCTGTTGCTTAGGAATTCTGTTATCTTGTAGATGTCCAGCATAGGGTGTCTTCTTTGCAGGGGAGTGCGGGCTTCCTCCGGCCTTCTCTCACTTTTTCTCACTCTCAGACTGATATTGTGTTCAAGCTTTCTACTCTTACATGTTTTATTACTGGCAATGGTAAGATCCAGCCCCTTTTTGTCTCAGGAGGACTTGGAGATCTTCTGGTAAAACAATAGAGACCCTATCCTTCTGATGGTGTCCCTCACTCTCCCCTTGACAAGGCATCTGCCTTGTTTTCCTTTGACATTGATCGTTTTGCGACCAAGTCTGCTTCCAGTTTCACTAGCATTTGGTGTATTGTTTTCCACTCCTGATTCACCTCTTTGACTTTTGATTTGCATTTGTGTATGGCTCCTTCTGTCTTTGTTTTGTCTGTCCATACAATCACTACAAACATTTGTAATTTTACCCAAAGAAAAAACAACTGTTTGGGTTAGGCAAAATGTTAAATTTTTTCAACAAAATGGCTCAGTAATAAAAATTGAGCAATACTGAGCATGCTCAGCAAAATCCCCTAAAGTTGCCAGAATGAATAAAAATGATTTCTGCTCAGTTTTTAAAAAAGAAAAAAATGCTGAGCATGCTCAGTATAGCTTATTTTTCACTTCTGACCATTTTTTGTAAAATTGGGTATAATAGGTTTTGCCCATCCCAAGTTTACATTTTCCTTCTGGGTAGAATTGCAAATGTTTTTAGTGAATGAATGTTTTCCCTTTCCTAATGCCCAGTTGTTTGAGCATTACAAGTCCTAGCCGTATTGTAATTGTTTCCATTTGTGCTATCCTAGGCTCCTGGTCTTCCTTTGATTGCCAGTCTTCTAGCAATGTGAATTGGGCCCATCTTTGGCCAATTAGGACTCCTATTCTTTAGCTTGTCAAGGCATTGCCCACCCACCCAATTTCTGTTGGCTCCAGGTTTGGGATCAGCCTTGTCTCTGTGAAACTGAGAAGGGTTATCCACCAGTGCTCCATGTCCTTGCGGACATTGTTGGGTATTGGCCTCAATGTGTGTTCATCATGCCAGCTACATAGCATGCAGTATAGGCTATTGAGGTAGCACCTCAGCTGCAGTAAGACAGAAGATATGTGATTTAGGCGCCCAGCCGTAATCTCAATCTGGTTGAATATGAACTTGGAGCTGGGGACCAGTATGTCCTGCACTTTCTGGATCCGTTCCTGGAGTTTATTGCTAGGTATTCAGACTGTCTTTTAATCTCCATTCCATATAAAGCCAATATATTTTTGTTCCGTTTGGAACTCTACCCCTTTCTCCTTGTTGGTTTCCACCCCTAGTTCATTTGAGAGCTGGACAATGGTTTTCATTCCTAAATGTTCTCCAATCTCTTTTACAAAGAGATTGTTTTCCAACCATCTGAAGATGGCAACCAGATTGAACTCGTTGAGCATAATGTGCTTCCAAGTGTCTGCCGGTTGTCCAAACAACCTGCAGCCCGCCACTCCACCAAAAGCAATTTGCATGTCAAGCAGCAAGTTTCCGTTGAACTTGGTCATTAGGTATGGCCACTGGTCAGAGGCCGTTGGAATTTGCCTGTAGGTTTTTTCCCAGTCAAAAATCCCTAGCTTAACTGGTTCTTTCTTGCTTCACAGAAAACTTGCAACAATCCTGAAGTCATCCTAGGTTGTCTTGAATGCTTTGGGGTCAACAAATGAATTCACCAAAGGTTTGTTGGGCCTTTCTCTTGGAAATGATAAGTCGTGTATGGGTCAGACCAACCCATCTCCATTCACTACTTCCCCAAGCAGGCTTGTTTGGAAGAACGGTAGCATTCCTTGCAATTTGTTGTGGGTGAAGGGTCCAAATATTTGTCTTGCCTTGATATCCTTTTTGATTCCCTCCTCTATTCTCTATTTTGCCTCAAGTGTGGACAAGTGGTTTTTGGGTTTATAGAAAGGCAAGCCTTTTATGCCGTGTTCAGGTATCCATTGGTGGAAACCATTCTTGAGGCCTTGCACCACATCCTTGAACTGGTTGTGTAAGCTGTTGATTTTCAGAGCCTCCTCCCATTTGGGGATGTCCATTTCACATGACCCGCCTTCAGGCCACCTCCCCTTGTCTACTAATGGTCCTTTCATTGCTGGTGACAATCCTTCCAATCCTTCACCTTGTGCCTGCTGTTGGTCTGCTGGCTGCCACGTTAGCAACTGGTTGGTCTGTGGTTGTTTTCTCTTGGTTCTCTCACATTGGCTGACATTGAGTCTCTCTGGGGGGTCTCTCACGTTGATTCTCACTGTTGGCACCGGTTTGCTAACAGGGGATATATTTCATTCTATTTGAA
Source organism: Puccinia coronata f. sp. avenae (assembly GCA_002873125.1). Lineage (NCBI taxonomy): Eukaryota > Fungi > Basidiomycota > Pucciniomycetes > Pucciniales > Pucciniaceae > Puccinia > Puccinia coronata. The sequence continues at coordinate 7,131 of PGCI01000602.1, forward strand.
CGGACAACTATAATGGGTAGTGGCATTCTAAATCTATCAACCTGCTATTTCCTTGGCTCTTGTCTTTCCTCACTTTTCTTTTCCAGTTGACTTCTCTCCCTGTAGCTCTGAGAGTAGTTTGGATTGAAGTTGGACCCCTTGTACCCCAATTGCTTTGGGGCTTTTACCGTTGCCGGTTTTGTTCCTGAGAATGGGCTGGGGTCTTTGCGTTGCTTGCTGCCTTCTTGGATTGCTGTTTGGTTCCCGTTGTTGGGTCCCAATCTTCTCTTGCCTCCCCTGGGGCATATTGGTTGATATCTTTGAATTCTAACTTGTTGAACCTCCAGGCCGTTGCAAAGCATGTGTTCCAAACTTTCTCTCTCATGATTGAGATGTTTTCCACCAAGGTAGTGCCGCCTGGTAAAGTTACTTAGTGTGTGAATGCATTTGTGCGGATCTGGATGTCATAGCGCAAAGCAACCATGAATCCTTCCTCCAATTGGATCTCATCAGCATTTTGTTTGTGTTCAAGAATACATTGGGCCATCTTGTTGTGATTGTATATGTCCTTGATGTTCAAGTAGAACTCCCAATGTTTTACCGTCCATTTGCTGAAACTTTGTGTCCATTCTCTTGGGTAAGGGTAGTCTGTATAGTGTTTCCTGTCCGTGCTTAATTCATCTAGTCGGGACCACTTTTCCGCATGGTGCATTATGGCCGCATTTTTCTACTGTTTTTTAAAGATTGTAAGGGGGATTGGTCCCTTGAGTTCCCAAATTTTCTTTTTGAAAGATGGTGTGAAACCCATATTGTTGTGTTTTGGCATGGCTCCGGACACAAACCAGAGTCCACCGACTTCTGATTCCTTGACTGATGGGTCCGCTGGGGTTTTTTCTTTTTTGGAGTCTTCTCCCTTGATGTATTCTTCTGGTTTGGGCTCCTTGTACCATTCTTGGGGGGTTGGGGCCCGTCTCCGCTTAGACAAGTTCTGCAAGGCCTTGTAAATTGCATAGTACATTTTGGCTCTGGCCTGGTCTGCCTTTAACACTTTTGCCATTAACATGTCTGATTGGGATTCTGTTTGTTGTGGGGCAGAGAGGGGCAGATAATTAGGTCTCAGACTTTGGTTCCTAAACCCACTATTCTTCTTTTTTTTTTGAACTTACCTTTGTCATCTGACTGGTCCAATTCTTTACTACCCTCATCTTCTGACTTTGATTCCAATTCCCCTGAGCCCAGGTCTTCCTGGATCTTACCTGCTGCGTCCTCTTGCCTTGAGGCAGTTGGGGTTAATTTGGGTGGTATCAGCATTCTCACTTCTCCCGTTGTTGGGATGAATTTGGCCTGTGGCGTGACGGCAGGTCTTCCTGGTGCTTCCTGGGTGTTTGTTGGATCTGCCTGGCTTTGTGCTCCGCTTTTTTGTGCAGTGCCTTTTGCCTTCATTGTGTTTGTTAGCTCTTGAATGTTGGCTGACATTTTGGGTTATTCCTGTGAAAAAGGTTTGCAGGCTATTTGTCAGAATTCGCTTAGTGCTCTCACAAGTTCCATTTGTTTTTTTTTTTTTGGTGCTTACGGAAACCTTGAATTCCCAAGGGTAATTCCCCTTTTCCTGTTGTTGTTGTTGGTTTTCTTTTGTCTGGTACCTCACTAGATGGGAATGATCTTGTGATTAGGACTTCCAATTTCCTGCATGCGTGAGTGGAAGGTTGGCGCGGATCTGAAGGGGAATTAGGTCAATGGGATGGGGAGAAAGGTTGATGGGATGGGGGATAAGGTAGGTGAGGGATAAATTTGATGGATGAAGGTAGGTGGTGAGAGAAAGAAAGAAAAGAGAATTGAGGTTTGAGGTTTTTATGAGCTGGATTGTGGGTGTCACTGTGGGTCCAATTGGATACAAGTGAAACAATTCTAATGTGAAAATTTCTATCCTTTCCCAATCCAATTTTCTCCTTTCAGAGTTCTAGCGAGTGGGGACTAGTGGAAAGGGTTGCGTTCATGTGGTAAGGGGAACTGGGATGATAGGGGAGTAGGGAAAGCCTAGGAGGGGGAGGGGAGCTCTAGAGTACCAAGACTCTGGGAGACTAGGTGCTTCTTCTTACCAATCCTGAGCCCAGTAGGAGTCTCCCGCTGGTTCTTCTAACTCCGCTCCTCTGAGACCCCCATCTCTGTACAGCTGGTTTCTTCTTGCTCCATCTCCCTTTACAGATTCAGGACTTGCAGGTTTGAGGGCTAGAAGTATTCCCTCAAGACATGCCTTGGACCTGCTCCACCTCTCAGCTACGCCCAGTAAGTTACAATGACTCAAACCCGCATCTCCCCAATAGACATTTGTGATGTAAAAAGAACCTCCGCACATTTTTATCCTGCTACCAAAGCCTGGTTGGAAATGGTAAAATCAGAAAATGAACAGGCACTTGTAATGATTTTCCAGTGCAGTGGGTGCGGAACCCCTGTGCTACAAATATTTATGATCAAGTTTCCAGTAGGTAGTGTGGTACACGCTCTTTTGACACCTAATGCCCTCTGTACCACATATTGCAGTTTACCAAGTCACATGCTCGCATCCAAGTTTCCAACTCCATTCCTGGCCCGGTGAGAATGTTAATCACACTCTGCAGGGAGCAAACTCAAGAGTCAAAACCAATCTCAAGACTGAGGTGGGGATTGGAAGAAAAAAAGATGAAAAAAGGGATACATGCTTGGACTCTTGGGCAATCTGCACTTGCCGCAATCAGTTTCACCTGGAATTGGGAGTGATAAACTACACACTTCAAGTCTAATCAAAAAAGGTTCCGGCAAAACCACTACAGTGCCCCGCGGACCACAATAAAATTCAACAGGGGGGATTTGCAACCGGGTTTTTGGCTTCTACGTAGGAAAGTAGTAAAAAAGAAATAGAAAGAATATAATCCTTTTTTATAGAGGGGCCTGCTGGCGCAGGGGTGTTTATGTAGGTGCCCTCTAAATCAGAGATCTGCAAAGCAGGGTGGTATCTGATTAAGCAAACAATGGGTTTCTGCGTAACAGAAGGTGAAACCAAACTGCTTTCCAATTAAGGAACCAGAATGGGGACAGAAGGATAAAAGAAGTACTCACTATTGCTTCTTTCAAGCCAAAAAGCCACGTAGGGGGGTGAAGTAGAGCTGCTGGGTAGATTTGGAAGGTTTCTACGCAGGAGCTGGAAACTTTGAAGGTTGATTTTAAGATTGAACACCAAGAATAAAACAGGCAAACAGAGCAGAGTAACTGAAATAGGACAGGACACGGCATAACTGATTGACTGTAATATATAATGATGATGATGAACAACATTTGGCGTGGAAAGAGGGCTCTATATATGTGGAATTTAAGATTTATTTCTAAATAACCAAGACCAAACTGAGAGAGCAACGGGATTAGTGAAAAGAGCTAAAAAGAGATTGAGAAAGGAAAAAATGAAATAGAGGAGACCAGATTTATAGAAAGGGGTTTTGGGATGAGGATGAGGCTGATGCATACCGGCTAACAAGAGACAACTGGTGAAATATGCTGAGGGCTTAGGATATATGAGAGCGCGCAACTAGAGTAATGACAAGCAGACTGGATCAGAACAGAAGAAGAAACAAAACACAGTGAAGAGCATTAGCAAAATCAGATCAAGCACAAGAGAAGGAAAGGAGAGGAAGGAAAAAGAAAAGGAGAGGAAAGACGAACAGCAACAGAGAGCAACAGCGGGTACTAATAAAGAACCTAAAGCGAGAAGAATTGATCCAAGTGGATCAAAAAGAAACAGAAAAAAAGGAAAGAAGGAAACAGATTGAGAATATGAGCTTGAGGTGTTTGGAGTGCAGGTCAGGGCTAGCTAGAGACTTTACAGTGGTTCTTGTGAAGGTGGAGCGGGTATAGGCTTCTTGGGTATTATTGAGAGTGAGCTGAGCAAACCAACATTGTTGGTTGACTGAGGAATGAAGGGTGGGAGAGTGCGAGGTTCTTGAGGAGTGAGCTCAAGCCCTAACCGATACGTCTAGAGGCAGGGAGTGTGAGTCTCACGACAGGTTCGTTGCTGCGGAGTGACCTTTCACAACTGAACTTCAACAGCCCTCCTTGCTTGATGCTGATTGAGCTGAGAGGCACTTTTCTTGAAGCTTCTTTAGAGAGGACAGCGGAGATGCTTTTGTCAGAGAGTCGGCTAGCATGTCTTCAGAGGATATCAGCTTGACGTTGATTTCCTTGGTCTTGTATTTCTCTCTGAGATTCTTGATTTTGATGTCTAGGTGCTTTGTCTTTGAGTTAGAGCCAAAGTTCTTCAGTTTTTCCAATAAGCCTTTGTTGTCAATGTTGAACAGAGTTGGCTCCAGTTTCTTGCTCCAGAGTTCTTCCACCAAAAATTGTAGCTACTGACTTTCCTGTTCCCCGTCGGAAAGCGCATTCATCTCGGACTCGGTTGATGACATGGTGATATTTTTCTGACGTTTGCTGTTCCAGAGGATAGGGAAGGACTTCCAGAAGGCCAGTGATCCGCTCTGAGAAATGCGCGTCTCCTGGTCTTCCGCCCATGTGGCATCAGTGTAGTAGTTGAGACAATCAAGGATGCTGTCTTCATCTGGATTGAGAATAAGACCAAAGTTGCTCGTCCCTTGGAGATATTTCCAGCAATGCAGGACCTCTCGCCAGTGGGTGAGCCCTGGACGCTGGTTGAATTGTGACAGAATGGACACTGCAGCGGCCAGGTCTGGCCGAGTCCTGCAGGCTAAGTAATTGAGCATACCAGTGAACAAGCAGTAGTTGACCCCCAGGGCCAAGAAGGCTTGGTGATCCTTGTCCGTGGCAGAGTGTAGTTGAACAGAGGGAGTAAGAGGCGTCTTCACAGGGCAACAATTGGTCAGGTCCAGCATGTCAAGGCCTTTGGTGATGAGTGCGGGCTGAGAGAGCTCGATGGACGTTGGCGCAATGTTCAGGTTCATGCCGAGTAGAGTGTCGGGGAGTGAGCGGTGAAGTTAGGGAAAAGAGTGAGGAAAGAAGTCTCAAACTGATTGACTTGACCAACCACAATGAGATCGTCGACATGAAAGAAAATGAATGAGTTCTTGTCTTGATGAATGAACAGGCACACGTCGGAAACGGATGGGTTATAGCCAATTTCCATAAACCAGCCGGTGAGGGTCTCAAACCAGTTTTTTGGGGCTTGCTTTAGTACATAAAGGGATTTTTCAAGCTTGAGATAAGGAGCCTTCCGGGACGAGCCTTTGGGCGTCTTGATGAAGATGTCTTCTTCCAGTGGAGCAAACAGGAAGGCACTCTTCACATCAAATTGCTTGATGGGGAGTTTGAGGTCAATTGCAAGGACAAGAAGAGTTAGAAGCAAAGGGAATTTCCCGGTGGGGGAAAACGTTTCAAAGAATTCTTCACCAAAAGTTTGGAGAAAGCCTTGAATGCAAAGACGTGCCTTCTTCTTCTTGCAGGGAGATGAATCCATAGCTGGCTTGGTCTTAAACACCCAAGTGGAGTGCAGAACCTTCTTGGGTTTTTCCAACAGCTCAGTCCATACATGATGATCTTCAATGTTGTTGAGTTCAGCATTGATGGCCTTTTTCCAGCCCGCGCTGTCGTCGTCGGAGACTGCCTTCTTGAAGGATTTGGGGTCTTTGGTGAAGTGAGAGTACTTGACGGGTCGGACTTGAAGTGTTCTGTCTTGAAGAATGCGCCCCAAATGAGCTTCAGGAGCGGGAGTCAAGGACTTGGCCACGTCTTCCTTGTCAGAGTCTGAGTCGTCTTCTGAATTGGGAGAATCTAGCGAGTTAGGATCTTCAGCCAGTTCATCTTCCTCCTCAAGTTTGATATTGATCTTGCCATCTTCTTCCTCCTTGGGGAGCGCCGCAGGCAACGAGCCAGGTTTTTCAGCAGTTTCTTCAATCAGGAGCTCATCTGAATTAGTGGAAGAGGTCTTGGATGGGGTGAAGTCAAGGAAGTCGACGCTCTTAGAGTTGATGATGCGTCCGTCATTGGTCAGAATTTGATAAGACTTCATTTCGGCATTGAATCCAATAAGTTTACCCAGCTCGCCTCTTGGTTCTATCTTGGATTTCTTTTTGTGAGAGGAAAGAACTGCCATGGGATTACCAATTGGCTTGAAGAAGCTGAGTGGGATAGATTCTCCCTTGAAGAGCTCGTATGGAGATTTTTTACTTCAATGAGAGGGAATCTGGTTTAGCGTGAGGATGCTGGTGCTGAGTATCTTGCTCCAGAGATTCTGTCTGAGACCCAAGTCCAGGATGAGGGTTTTTAGTGATTCAAGGATGGTGCCGTTGAACCGTTTGGCTAGCCCATTTTGCTGGGGAGTGTAAGCATCAGAGTACGGCTGTTGAATGGCATTCTTGTTGCAGTAGAGTTGAAGTTCCGAGTTGATGAATTCAGTTCCTTGATTGGAGTTAATGACTGAGGGGTAGTAGCCGAATCGTTTAGCTTCCACATCAAGAGCAAAGGTGAGGGCTGCAAAGACGTCGGCCTTAGTGCACAGAGGAATGGCAGCGCAAAATCAAGTGTTGCCGTCCACCACTGTGAGGATGTACTTGTGATGTTGGTATGATTGAGGGCCAATCGGACCAATGAGGTCTAGGTGTATCTCCTCAAAGGGCTTGGAGGCCTGAGACAAGCGGTGCTTGAAGGAGGCTCTTGTGATTTTTAAGACAGCGCATGACTTGCATGTTTTGGTTGCCTTGATGGGAATGCCAATCTTGTTTCTGATGCGTCTGTAGCTTACATGTCCCAGGGACTTGTGAAGTAGTTCAGCTGAGCTGAGAAAGGATTGTTGAACGTCGGGCTCAAGCTTTAACACAGGAATGTTGTGATGATAGTTTCCCTCTAGCTTATCAAAGCCTTGGAGAGGCTTGGGTATTAAGTCCTAACATCCGCAGGAGCAGGAGGGATTCTCATTGATTTTGACACTGCAAAGACACAAACCCCATTTTTATCAGAAAACAGTGACAGGAAAAGCAAATCTGAACAGACAGGTTTTTTCATCTGATTCTTGCGCTCATTTCGAACCATTTAGCAGGTGCACAACAAAAATATGTACTGCTCAAGGCTCCATCAAAGTTGGAGAAAACAATTTGAAGTGATAAAAAAAAGCACAAACCATGGAAATTTGTTCAGAAGATCCATCTCTATATCTGCATGTTGGTACCAGTTTGATTGCAGCTTGGGATACAAGGTTGTGAGTTTCCCCCTGCTAACAGCTGCTAACATTAATCTAATGGCATATCTGCCATACCTTGCAAATGATGAGATTCACACGGCGTCAGCCTTGCAAATCCACGGATGATCCAAAGTTGAGAATAATGAAACTTGATCCTTTTCAAAAAATTATTAAAAATACATTGTTGGTATTGATGGCATGAAACCTGGTCCATCTTGAAGAGTAGATCAAGAATTATCAAAGAGCTGTGAGGCAGGTATGGGGAGTAAATGATATATGTGCTATTAAAAAAATCAAAAGGCTCCCTGCAAAACATCACTTTCTGCTCACGCCAAACTTGTGACTTTATATCCAAGTCCCTCTGGCGAGGCGCTTCGCTCCCCGCCAGAGGGACTTGGATAAGTTAGAGTTTCCCTTGAGAAAAGGCTCATTATTTTTGAGAACAGTGAAATGGCTCACGCTGAAGTTAATGGTGCATTGCTCTAGCAGTAGGTGTTGGAGAGACAAAAGATTCACAGTGATACAAGTAACAAGAAGAACATTATGAAAGATGACAAGCTTCTGATTAAACTGAAGGCGGATGGTGCCTTTTCCTTTGATCTTGAGTGTATTGGGTCCACAGCTTGTGTTGATCAGTCCTTTTTTGTTTTTGTCTAGAGAAGCAAAGAGATTTCTGTCAGAGACCATATGCGAGGTAGATCCGGAGTCTAGAACAAAGAAGTTTGGGTGACTTGAGATGAAGGTTGAGAAAGAGCTAACATTGGATACGTTGGACTTCTCATAGAAGGCAGTGCGCTTCTCGGGATGAATCATCCAACAGTTCTCTTTGGTGTGAGAGAGAGAGAAGGGATTGTGAGCTCCGGTCTTGCAGCAAGGGTCCTCTTTGGTGAACATGGTGGCGCCAACAGTGTGTCCCTTGTTGGCAGAAGAGACCTTGAGCTCGTTGATGTGGATCTTGAGATGATCAATCAGAGAGTTGGGAGTGATATCTTCTCCGTCCTTAGAGTGAGTTATCTTCTGCTTGATGTTGTCTAGGTTGCTGGGTAGACGACGGAGGAGATCGTAGGTGAGGATGTCTTTGGGAATTTTTACACCGACATCTTCCATCTTGACAAGAGAGGCTCTGACTTCAGTGACAAATTTTTCAATGTTGCTGGCATCAAAGGTGATATTTGCAAACATGTTATATACTCTAGCGCGGTTAGAGGGTTTGGTGGAGACGAATCGTTTCTGAATACTCTTCCAGAGCTCAATGGCATTGTCCTCATTGGCCGAGGTGACCACACTGCTGTGAGTGGTGGTCAAAAGCTTGGCGAGGATGATGGCTCAGAGTATAGTGTTGTCGTTCTCTGCGAGGGCGGGTTGGCCGTCTAATATTTGGTCTTTCAGGCCACCAAGCTTAAAGAGAGCAGTGATTCTGGTTCTCCAGGTGGAGAAATTCTCCTTGGTCAATACCAAGATGGCATCAATGGTTGTTTTCAAAATGGTGGGATTAATCACATCCATTCTGGTGTCCTGTTAGGGTCTGGTCTAGGGTCTTTTAGGGTCAACGGTTGTTAAGCGTATTTCAACTGTTAATCGTGTGGAATTTAGGATTTATTTCTAAATAACCAAGACCAAACTGAGAGAGCAACGGGATTAGTGAAAAGAGCTAACAAGAGATTGAGAAAGGAAAAAATGAAATAGAGGCGACCGGATTTATAGAAAGGGGTTTTGGGATGAGGATGAGGCTGATGCATACCGGCTAACAAGAGACAACTGGTGAAATATGCTGAGGGCTTAGGATATATGAGAGCGCGCAACTAGAGTAATGACAAGCAGACTGGATCAGAACGGAAGAAGAAGAAACAAAACACAGTGAAGAGCATTAGCAAAATCAGATCAAGCACAAGAGAAGGAAAGGAGAGGAAGGAAAAAGAAAAGGAGAGGAAAGACAAACAGCAACAGAGCGCAACAGCGGGTATTAATAAAGAACCTAAAGCGAGAAGAATCAATCCAAGTGGATCTAAAAGAAACAGAAAAAAAGGAAAGAAGGAAACAGATTGAGAATATGAGCTTGAGGTGTTTGAAGTGCAGTTCAGGGCTAGCTAGAGACTTTACAGTGGTTCTTGTGAAGGTGGAGCGGGTATAGGCTTCTTGGGTATTATTGAGAGTGAGCTGAGCAAACCGAAATTGTTGGTTGACTGAGGAATGAAGGGTGGGAGAGTGTGAGGTTCTTGAGGAGTGAGCTCAAGCCCTAACCGATAAGTTTAGAGGCAGGGAGTGTGAGTCTCACAACCAGTTTGTTGCTGCGGAGTGACCTTTCATGACTGAACTTCAACAATATATACTAATTTCACTCATCTAAAAGCCCTCTAAGTACATGAATATGGGTTTTTGTGCCCTCTTTACAGTGTGTGTCCAAAATGTGACCATTCAAAAAAAAAAAAAAAAAAAAGAACCGCTGGGCAGAAACCTTAGCGGACTTAGATTTAGAATGTACATGGTCTGAAATGCACAAAAATGTGGTCAACATGGTTGCATGGCCCTAGTCATGATTTAACATCCAGGCCGCGCATTCAAAAAAGTTTTGCAGGAAAGGTGTGACAGCGCAATGCCTTGCGCACCTGAAGGCCGACCAGACAGAATGTAGTGGAAGGATGAGAAAAGATCCTTCCACCTCTGCCCGGGCTAGGTAGATGCCTGCTGAGATGTCACAAACTGTGACAGTGAAATGAAAGAAAGGAAGCAGAAAATACAATTTCAACATCAATGAATGAACCGGGGGCAAGGGAGCCAAACTTCGCCTCCCGCTTCGCATGCCGAACGGCGAAAGTTGAAACAGACTATCACAACCTTAAAATCTTGCACATGGCATCTGGATTCTGCATGTTGGCAAACGTCATCCGAGTGGCCGCGGTGAACGCAGCCCTGATGATGTAAGTTGGTCAAATTGAGATGATAGGCGTCGCATCCGAAACGTCAGTATGGACTGGCCTCGGTTGAAATCATGATCAAGTAACCGGAATCCCCTGCCAAGTTAGATGTGAAATCATTCAAATCTTCCCTACTTTCGGCGGCGCTCTCTTTTTTCGGAGTCTGTCAGGAGTGTAAGCAGACTGGCGTAAAATAAAACTGGAAATTGAATGACGTGATTTCCACGCGCATAGAATTTGCTAAGGGTACATCGGTATTTTTTTATCACAAGACAGACCTCAGGAAACTGTGCGAATATTCATCCCCGCAGTAATTCTTGGGTTTGATTTTTACTTACATATGTCAATGGTCTATGCAGCTCGTCTGGAAAGTGAGAAAAATGCGGATGGCATGTGGGAAACGAGAGTGGAACCTTACAACGCTGCCCATGCAGAAACTAAACCCTCTCTTGAAAGATCGGGTAGCACTAAAAGTTAGGTTGAAAGACTTCCAGCAAGGCTGGCATAGCTTTTATCGTCTATTATTTAGTATTTTTTTCTTTGCGGTTAATTGCTTTGAGTCTCTGAGCTTGATCCCTACCTTCAGCCTCAGAAGCTTCAAGCTTGAGGTTGCAGAACCCATTACATTTGTTTCCAAGGTTGATTGGGCCATCAGTGGTGGCTGTGCTTTTGAAAACTGGTCACCATAATCTGGCTCACCTGCCGCGATTAGGCGACCAAACTTTGCCCTAAAATCTGGGCAGCTTCTTCAATCAAGCTTGGCTGTGCCAGGCGGGGCTGGAGGAAACGCCAAGACGAGTTCTCCACCATACTAGGACCGCAAACGATGCAGAAATTCTGACATGGTTCCGGTTGATACCTGGGATCAATCGGGCGAGAAAAACGTACATAGCCAATCCATCCAACATACCTCTCACAACTCCGCTTCAATTCCGTTTCCTAGAATGCGGGGAATGGGAGATGAAGTAACGATTGGGCCTTGCCTGGCTCTTCTGAACATAATAATTTCATGTGAGAACCAGAGATTCGAGAAACCGTTCAGGTCATTTCAGTAATAAAAGTAAAATTCACCATAGCGACAGGCTGTCTGATCGCTTCAAATGCGGAATATCCTTGATCATCGACAAATCAAGTTCACGCACATCTGATACTTTGATATTTATTTTGAGAGATATTTACAGTGAATATTTCAATCTCGTTCGAGCGCATGCAGTCAGCTCATACTTCAGGTATTTTAGGTAGGGCTGACAGGTCAAGTGGGAAGAGTCACGTGTAGAAACGAGCCATCGCGAGAGCGACGAATTGTAGGCCATAGTGCGCTAGTAGCCAGCGTTCTTATCAGTCGACTCACAGAGATTGTGACTGGAAGAATGGTTCAGCCAGCTAACGGGATCCTGATCCGAAGCCTGTGTCGGCAGCTCAACTTTCAGTGGCATTTCCATGCGTGATGGTCTTCCCATCTATGAAACGCACCGCTCCTTTAGTGTAGTTGACAGAGCGGTAGGTATGGTGTCAGCTGGTGCCAGACTGCAGAGCTCCTCTACGTAGAAGCTTTCTTGGGGTAGAGTTACATGGATGCTCAGCTGGGCTTGAGATGGACACAGGCTCGATTCACTGCAAAAGGGGTTGTATCGGTTACAACCCCCCGCGGTAACGTCGGCCAGAGGCGACCGAGGTTACATCGGTCGCCCAGACCGATTTTATGTCGGCCGGGCCCACCGATACATTAGAACAAAGGCATAATGTATCGGTGGGAGCCGCCGATGTAACATCGGTCTGGTAGACCGATGTTACATCGGTTGCCGCCACCGATCTAGCCGCGGGGGGTTGTAACCGATACAACCCCTTTGGCGGTGATTAAAAGAACCTGGTTGTGGATGTGCGCCAGGTGGCAGGATGAATCAAATCCATACCGGCGGGATCAGGGCCACTCTTCCTTCGTTTCCAGTGCTGTTGTGACCCCAAGGGGCTACGCACCTGAGACTCGCCGCAACACCTATATATGTTCTCTTCCGGTGCAGACCCGGAAGAGAACCACCGTGAATACTATCTATTCTCTTACCACCACCACTCCCGGGTGCCATTGCCTCTTTAAGTGCCATATGTTTAAATACATTCACGCAATTGTTTAACTCAACACGGCCGAGGCGGTGGCCGAGGGTGGCCGTGAGGCGGTATCGATCGGGAATTGACATGGTGCTGCAAACGAAGAGCTCCGATAGGAATATATACTGATGCATAAAGAGTTCAGAAGATCACAGCTAATCTGAGGGAAACAGGAAAGCATGGAGAATTCATACACATATTAATCATTTCAAGTATCATTATTATCTCATGTTGATATCCTCCTCAGCTCAGTTTTTATCTGGTTGAAAATTCCAAGTCCGGGTGTGGAGCCTCGAGGCCAGAGGGCTTTGATACTAGCTTAACCCTATCCCCTCGCTTCAGCGGGCCAGGTATCGCCTGGCGGCGCGAAGCGCCCCTCGCCCTGCGAGGCCTCCTACGGAGAGCCCTTCGGGAGGGTCCCCCGGACCCTCCGTTCGAGAGGCTTAGTTAGGCTAGGCTTTGATATAGCGGGCGTCGGGAGAAGATTTGATTTCTGACTTTACCCGACCTTGCCGGTGCTACTACCTCTTCGAAGACTTCAGAGTCTGCTTCATTTCTGGTGTGCCGGGTGTCTATATATTGAGCTATTATGCAACTGCCTTTTGAAGCATTGTGAACTTTTATGGTGACACGTACCCCTACTCTGAGTCTGTAATTGCAACAGCCATATATCCTTTTCTGATTGACCTGTCGGTGTACCTAGCTAGATAAACTTGCTCTTGTGTATATTCAAGTATTTCTACATGCTTATCATGTTTCTACCATGGGTCGCCATCACGACTCGCGATTATCATGATATGTGTGCCTGTGTGTGCTGTTGCCCAAGTCAAGCACGTATCTGTATACATAAAT
>PGCI01000603.1:0-20063 GCA_002873125.1 Puccinia coronata f. sp. avenae
AGAGCTGAGCCCTGCGTCCTTATTGGTCAGAACTTGATGACTGAATTCTTCTTTATTTTTCCTGTCTGAACCGTGAGCTCTGATTGGTCAGAACTTGATGAGCTAATTCTTCCTGAGACTTCTGGCTGAACCGTGCGTCCTGGTTGGCCAGGCTTCTATTTCTGAATCCTACGTGTTGATTGGTCAGAACTTGATGGCTGAACCGTACGTGATGATTGGTCAGAGTTGATTATGTAAGACTATGGACTAAAACTATGGACTAAAATATGACTATGTGTCCCTGTGCTATGTACTTATAAAACTATGTATAAAGACTATGTATATATAACTATGGATTAAGTGGGACTAGCCCAGAGGTTTGAGTGAGTGACTATGGTTTAAGTACCAGTGAGAGTGGAAATATGTAGTGACATGTCAGGTCTGTGACATCCCTGATGGAATAATTGATCCTTGTGACATATTTGATACTTGAAACCTAAATAGCACACCACACCGGATAGAAGATTCTAGGAAAGATTGGTCTCCTAGTACTATATTGGATATTAAGAATACTGTCCGGGTGTTAACTTGCGCATGTCCTGATGATCTGGGTGTCACAACACCATACCATCTGGACACGTGCAAGTTAACACTTGGACAGTATTCTTGATACCCATAGTAACCAACTACAGCAGAATGTTCTGGATCATGCAAGTAAGATTAGAGGTTGCTATGAATCATATGTAGGGAAGATTTCAGTTTTTTTTGTGGCTTGATTTATTGTTAGGTATTATCATGTATGGAAGATTGGAAGAATACAAGTGTGTATTTGCGGCTTGGTTTCCTGGTTACCTTATCAGGATGCTGTGAAGCAGATATGTTCCCTGAAGCAAAAATGCCTCAGATGCAACTGCCTTGGGGCAAAAATGCCTCATGTTTTGCTATACAAGGAGGGCTTCTGCCACCCAAATTTCCCTTCTTTCCTCATGGAGATTTATCCCCATCACCTCATGGGAGTGTCTCATCACCATATTGATTAGTATTTATTGGGGCTTGATAGCCGCACGCCCGGAGGGCGTGCGCACGCCTACTTGCACGCCTAAAGAAAGCGGCGTGCAGCCGCTGCACGCCCCTTTGGAAAGCTGCGTGCAGGGGCTGCAGGCCAATCCCCACACGCTGCACGCCATGTGCACGCCTACAATAGGCGTGCATACGGCGTGCAGGCGTGCCAAACAGGCGTGCAGAGCCTGCACGCCTGTCTGGAGGGCGTGCAAAGCCTGCACGCCCTTTGGACAGGCGTGCAGGCTTTGCACGCCTGTGGGCTCACGTAAGCCTCTTGATTCGAGAGGCTGACGTGAGCCCGGCAATAAGGGTACGAAGTACTTGTATCTGAGATAACAAATAACATGCATTTTGCAGTCAATAAATGGCTACACTGAAAGTTATTGTCCAATAGTGTTTGGTTAGTTCAGTGGCCTATTGCTTTTAGTAGTCAGTAGTGCCACGTGGGAGTGTCCCATTATCAGAGTTGTTATCAGTATTAGTGTCATCAGCATCAGCATCAAGTAGCGGTTGTGCATCTATTAAAGTGTGTGTGTCTAAGTAGAGTCATAAGCAATAAACCCCAAAAATAAGTCTGCCATAAACAGCTTATTATTCAAACCCCAAATCATTGTACCCCAGTAGTAGTATTAGTAGCAGACACGGAGCTCTAGTACTGATTAAAGTGCCTTATCAACAAATTGTTTAAGGAAGAGATCATTACCAACTCTAAATATAACCTTTTTACATAAATAATCCCACTGGATTGTTCATCCATCATATACCTTTGATTGACAAGTCATAATGGGGATGCAATTGTGTTGTGGTTCCCCTAGCACTGAGGTATTGTTTCTGAAGTTTGGAACGGCAATAGGAATAAAATTCTTCAAGTTCTGAATCATTGTTCTCCCAGTCAAAAAGCATTATCTTTGCTGCAGAATTGGCTGCTTGATGTAGTTGCTGGTGTTGAGACAGTGGTTGGCACATGATTGGATGAGTGATGTTTTGTTTTAGGAAGAGTGAATGTTTGAAGAGTAGTGATTGTTTCAGGAGGAGTGATTTGTTTCAGGATGAGTGATTGTTTAGGCTTTGTGAGGTGTGATAAAATTGACTTATTGTCTTTTGCAGAAAGCTTGGCCTTTTGCTTTTTTTTTTTGGTAATCACATAAACTTTGTTTTGCATGACAGCTGTGCAGACCTAAATGAGGATGTGCAAAGTAAAAACCTCAGGAAAATTTCATGCGGTGGCACCACCACCACCATTGATAATCACTATCTCAGATAGTCAGCCGCCGCATACCACCCCACAACCATACTGTGAGCCTGGGTCTCTTCTGTGACAACAGGACACAAGAATGGGGGGCACAATAGTTGATTCCAGAAAGGATAAGGAGAGGACAACTATTGTGAAGATGAAAAGGGAGGAAGGGAAGAAGAATAATAGAGTTATAACTATGAAGATGATTGATCTTTGGCCTTCTATGGGCTATTCTGGTTCTCTCCTTAAAGGAGGATGGTTTAAGGGCAGCTAAGCTTAACCCCTCTTCTCTTAAGAAACAGAGAAGGTCCAGTCAGAGACTGCCTTGCTTTTTTATGCCAAAGGAAACTGGCAAAGGTTATGTAGCAGGAAACCTATGTGGATTTTGGCAACAGTCCACAGAAGCACAGATGATTTGTTTATTGGTTTGATTCTTTATTAGATTGAAGAAGAAGGTGAGTAGGATAGATGAAAAGATCAAGAGCTCAGAGGAACTTTGAAGAAAGAGAGAACTTGGAAAGAGCTGCTTACTATTCAATCAGATGACACCAAATGACCACGATGACGTAGGGATGTGATGGGATCTGTGATGATTGAGTAGTGAGGAGTGATGTTGTCCAGAGTTGTCTGATTCTTCTAAGTTGGTGGTTCTGGGTGATGATGGAGGTTTTCATTCAGCTAGCTGAAAAAATGGTTAACCTTGTTGATTAAAATGCATATATTCAATATGGTTTGAACTTAGAAAATAATAGATGTTCAAGGTGTAATTACTCCTCAATTATACATCACAACTATGGACAATAATAGATGAAAATGATCAGAAAAATGTGGGGAATCTGGAGAGGACATTGTTGAAGCTTTTTGGGCAACAGTGTTGTCTCTAAGGCTGACACATACAAAGATTGGAATGTACAACAGCATGGGTGTGGGTTGCACAACAGAGGAAATTGTCAGTCCCCCATCCCCTTTCCCATATCCCCCCTCACTCCCTGACCAAATCCAACCATCCATGGACAATGTATTCCCCGCAATCATTCATTTTGACTAGCACATTGCAAGGTATTCCTTTGCCAATCATCACTGGGCCTGGTTCTAACATTGCCGCCACAACCTCTGACGTCTTTGTCACTCCATCGGCCCCTCAAACCGGTTTTCCATCCACCAATCCATCCGCATTTTGCAGGGGTATCACATCAATGTTTGTATGCGTGGTCAATTTCCTCATATACTGCCCAGAAAAGAAAGTGACAAAGGCCAAGAAAGCCAAGGTCAAAAGAATGAAGCAAATGTGATCTGCCATCATTCACTTGGCGCGCGTTCATCTTGCAATGTGGTAAGCCAACCCTGAACTAATAAAAGTTTTTTGAGGGGTAATTATGTGGTCAAAGCCACAGGTGGCCAGGCTCGAGGGGGTTACAGGAATACATCAAGTTCCTAGGCCCCCAGATCAGAATCAAACAATCACAACACAAACACACACCTGTCACACACAACAATCCAACCACAACTCAACCTGTAGTCCCGCAAGCCCCCTTTTGAATATTTTCTCTTGTCTAAGCCCCTCTTTTCCTCCATGATTTTTCACAGTTTTCCAGTGTATTCCATCAACCACAACTAAGCCCCTTTCACATGTATTTTCCACTATTCCATTATATCAACGGTGTAACCAATACGTTACATGTATTGTATTGCCTTTTATTGGTATCGTATTCTTTTCTGAAGACACAGTTTGGAGCTTTTGTGTATTGTAGCACTTTGATGAATACAATACAGTGTATAGTATCAATTGAAAAGATACATGCTTCATATAAATGGAGTATTGTATTGCGATATCAATACAATACCAATCCAGTATCAGTGGTAATGTTGCATTGAAAGGAGAAAAGAAGAAATTAAAAGCTGTATGTATTGTGAGGCACAAAAAAAACTTGCTTTTACATCTCAAAAATGATGCGTAATGAACATTGATCAATTCATTCAATGGCTAAGGGCCAAGAGGAATTGTCACCAATGATGGCCTTCTTTGGTTTACTTTCCTGTATATCTTCCGTGAGTTGTGTTGAGACAATGGCTTGAGCCAATTCAAAATCACCATCGGCCTTGAATCCTTCCTTTAGCCATTGATGTGAACTAACACATTGTTTGATTGTCCTGACAGCCAAACGACCACGGTCCCGCCCACATATGTCAGCTGCAGCTGAAAAACATTGTTCAACACTTGCTGAAGTTGAACAAAAAGCTAAGAAATCCTTTGCTAGAGAGGATAGAACCAGGAATTCCTGATGATGTTCCTAGTTGGAGGTCAAAGCACTGGTCAGATCAATTAAAATCAAAATGGAAATGTAGAAATATGTAACACACACCTTCCACCATTTAAGCAATTGGCCTGCTTGGGAGGTGGCAAGCTTTTATTTGCCCAGAAGTTATATGCTCAATTCATCAAGGTGGGTAGAGGCAGACGCATGATCAGGGAAGAAGTCCACCTCGGCAACCGTGTGATGACACTGCCAGAAAAGTTGGCTTGGATGGCTGCATCCAGGTTTTTATTGGATGCGGCCATCCGATTCAAACTTGGGCGCGTGCCACCAAGTGAATCGCTGACCCATTCAAACTCAGCGGCCTGGGTGTTTGGCCACCAAGTTTGAATTGGTCAGCAATTCACTAGGTGGCGTGCGCCCAAGTTTGAATCGGATGGCCGCATCCAATAAAAACTCGGATGCAGCCATCCGAGCCAGATTTTCTGGCAGTGTGATGATGGATTGCTTTGGCTTGATTTCTGGTTTTGTCGAATTCAGAAGCCAAAGAATTCACTCCATTGGCCTTGGCTTCAATATCAGCATGTCGTTGAGTAAAATGCTTATTTAGTAATGCTTGTACCCAAGTGTAATGACTAGGGAACCAGGCTCTGAACATTGATAATTGGAAAGCAGGGCTGAGGGCTGTTGCAAGAACAATCACGTCACACTTCAATGCCTCTGTCAGATACGTTTCAGTTTTTGCAATCATTTTTTCAATCATATTCTTGATTTTGGTTTCCAAGGCTGTTTTGTGTTTGTTCTTGAGGTAATTGATTATATGCTTGTATTCCAAGAGCATCTGACATGCGGATAAGGTGCCGCCCTCCATCTTCTTTGTAATAAAATAGAATTCCTGAATGATTTTTAGTCAGCCTTTGTGCATACTAAAACAACCAATCAAAGAATAGATGAATGTGCTCACATTAATGATATTGTTCAACTTTTTGACAAGTTCCCAGTCAGCTCGGGATATCTCGTGTTTATTGAAGAAATCTTTTCCTCCATCTCTTTCTTGACGATCCTTCTCATTTTCAATTATTCTGTTGATAACATTACGAGCCTGATACCCGTGATTTTGACTTTCAAACTTGATGTTCCATTGTATCCCATACCCTGCAATAAGGGTTGGGCCATGGTATTTGAGCTTCTTGCTCCACACATTGAACTCTGATCTTTTGGCTGCTGACAATTTAATTTGACAAATCACAAAGTCAACCTGGATGAGAAACAACAGTGCGTAAAGAAGCAAAGGTTGAGCCTCAAGATGAACACATATGGATGTGTAATCATAAGGAATGAATTACATACTTTTTTCAATACTTGAGAGATATGGTTCTTTGACTTGTACATGGTCTCCTCAGATACATCTTCCTTGTTGCTGTCTCAGTGCTCTTGTTGATCAGCTTCATCAATATCCAAATCGTTCACATTGTCCAAACCAAATTCGTTATTCTCCTCTTCGTCAACAATTTCCTCAGACTGCTCACAAATTGAAGAAAGTCCAGGAACAAAGCCAAGGGTACTATTCTTTGTCTTTGTTATCCCGTCAGATGATACCTCCAGTGCTTTGAGTCCAGCGTTCAAGATGAGTGCAACCTTGTGACAAAAGCAACGGATATGATTTTGGCTGATGCGAAGTTGGACTCCGGTTTTCTTGTAGATCAGTTTGTCAACTTTGGCAGCCATGGTCCCATTATTAGACCCCAAGTTGGTTGTCTGGGCTATGACGTGCTTTTAATGAAGAGCTATTGTTAATTCATATAGAACTGAAATGATAATTTAATACGATGAACGCTATGCTTATCTTTTCATGGAGTGATGACTTGAAGATTATGTTTGCAAAAGGCACAACAAGATACTTGCCCTTATGGGTCCACGAGATGTACTTCATTGAAAGGTGACAAACGTGGAAAGTCCAATTGGTACCAACATAAGCAGCTGATATGCCCATGAAGGCATGTCGGTTGCCTTTAGTTTTCCAAACATCATGTATCAGCGTGATTTTTGACTGGATTGACTTGAAAAACAATTAAAATTAAACATTTGATTGTCAGATGATGTTTTCTTATTCAATTGAGAGACACACCCAATCAGCAAGGCTTACGTTGAGATTGTTCATGACTTTTGTTTTCAAATTCAGATACAGCCTATGGGCTTTGAAAGCTGCTCAAACACAAGAATAGAGCCGAGCACCTTGTCGACAATAGTTGAAAGCCACGCCAAGCAGGAAATCTTTGATTTGCATCCAGGGTAAGGAGGATCGAACCAGCCACATCACAAGAATCTGGTTGAGATTCTTGATATTGAAAACAATCTTGTCAACAACCTTTGCCATGATACCAGCTTGCTGAGTCTGTTTTTGGGCTTTGATTTCCTTGATTGTCACTGGCAGATTGGCACCGGCACTGATTGCATCCATCCTTCCAGGGCATGCCGATTGGTTTTTGTCGCCATCACAGTGCTTGAACAAGTTGGCCCTGGTTCCCACGGCCCGCTTATGGGAGTTGTTGCACCATCTGCATTTGTATAACAATGGAGGGCCGCTTGTCTGAAAATAACCATTGAACGGCAATCAGGACATTGCATTTGAGAATGAGTAAGGAGCTGAAATACAAACTTAGCCTTTTGCAAGTACTGGTTTATGAAAGTACTCCTCTACGTTGTCCAAGGCATCAACTTGCTTTCCTCTGGTTTTCTTCTTGACCTTCAAGTTCTTGTCTTTGGAATCTTGGGTGAGATCCATGATAGCAGGACTGGTATCTGAATTGGATCCAGAATCCTCCTTGGACTTGGAGTTTGGGTTGTCAGCAACAATCAATTTTATTCTCTTAGATTTTTTGGCCGCCTTGACAGCAGAGCTTGAGATAAGGGGTCGTTTTTTGTTGTTTCTCACTCTGACTTGCCGAGTGGGAGAGGGGGATCCCCTGCCATCAGAGGCTCTATTGGTAACAGAGGAACTTTTCTGTACTTCTTTCACCAAAGAGCGCCAAGTGTCATTGCTGGGTCGTATAAATTTGGCATGCGTTTTCACAGGGGTTATCAACCTGGTTGATTGGTGTGTTTTTGAGGCGGATTCAGTGTTGTTTGGACTCGGAGACCCAGAAGAAGCCATTTTAATTTTAAACTTCAAGAAGATTTAGCTGTATGGGAGTTGGGATGGGATTTGTGCAGATATAGTGATATTTTGTGGGGATAGCGGGATTGGGATGTAATGGATCTTTTCACTCTGTGTAAAGTAAATGGTACCTGATGGTAAACCTCAAAGAAATGTGGAGCAACGTGCCGTTTATAAGGTACAAACAGCTTGCTGGTGAGAAATAAAGAGAGCTTTGTAGAACAAGAAATGTGGATAGCTATTAGTAGACAGTGTGATAAGAAAGGGATCAGGGTTGTCAGGGCAATCATCAGGGAGGGAGGGAATGTAAAGCAACAAGAATCACAGGGAGAACGTAGAGCAAAAGCAAGGAAAAAGATCATACATTAACATAGATTTTTTGATTTTTCCCACTGCTAGCAAGTTGCAACTGATACACAGAAATACGTATTTGATTTTCTGGTATTCTATCTGTATTGTATTGGTTGTCACGATACATCAAAATCAGCAAGCCGGTATTGTAATGCTCTCAGAATCCAGGAAACCAGAAATACCACGTATCATATTGCTCTATGAATGCAGGGCAAATGGATCAGTGGGACAGCAGCCAATTGAGGTGGACAATATCAGGGGCCCCATATTGGATGTGGGTCAACTGCAACGTACCTGTCCTCCACCATGCACTGAGATCAGTTGCATCATTCAAGGTTGTTCACCTTGTGGTGGGACTGCAGTGAGTGGGTGAATTGCATGATGGGAATTTTAGCCAGAAAAAAATCCCCCCCAAAAAAAAATTTAAGGTTCTGGTATTTTAAATGCATACTGAAAACAAAAAAATTGGGTCAAGCGGCCAAGCTTTCTGCAAAAGACAATATTTGGAAATGATGAATTTGGTTGATATATAAACCTGTTTTATTTATTTTCAAAACCTGTTGGGTTTTTAGCTACCCCGTTTTGGAAACCAGTCAATTAGAAATTGTGGATTTGGCCATTTCTAATTGATAGATTTTATTGACTGGTTTGGTCATAATATTTGATATAACCCCCTAATTGCTGCCTTATTTAGTTTGGCTGCCTTTTCATTCAGAAAGGAAAACTGGGTTGATATTCAGCTTGATTTCACATGACCCTCCGTTCACTCACCTGTCACTGAAATCTGCAAGTGACGTCAATATAGGATCTCTATGTACATATACATAATCCTGATCTTGGCTTTCATCAGATTCATATTTATGTGTCCCGTGTGGGGCCACTTTTAAATCCAACCTTTTCACGAGCAACCAACTGGCCATGATTGCACAGGAGATTCTTCTAATCCTTAATGGACACACTACTACTACTACTACTACTAGCACAACCAAAGAAGAAACTCACCATAGTAAACTGCTACTGCTTCTCAACCAGTTGTTCCTTAAAATCAGGAGTTTCATCCAGCAGAACCAGCCACTGTTGCACCCACTCGCACCCGCCATTTCCACCGAACTGACGCACTACCAGGAGTCACTCCTCCAACTCGAGTTTCGCTTGCTCTCTCACCATCCAAGCTTAGTAGTACTCACCACCACCAAACAACCTCCCTACACTCCCTCCACACCCATCTCTGCCATCATCGCAGAACTCAAGCCATGGGAATCTAAACTCACCGCACTCTCCCATCTGATAGACCAAATTCAAGCAGCAGAACAACTAACACTGAACATCACGATCCCACTCACACAACTCATCGAAATCACACATCGCAACTCTATCTCGGGCCAACCCTCAATCAACCAGCTATTTATTCGCTTGCAAGAATCACTCGAACTCATCTGGATCAACTCATTCAAATCATTCCTCATCTACTCTCAAAATTCAAACAGTCACACTCATTTGTTCTATCCCAACCCACCCAATCAAACTATCCAATTCTCTTTCCACAAAGATGCAATACCCGTCCTCCCTTCGTTACAACCCATACAACCACTCAAACAATCAATCCAACAGATCTGCCATGCTCTCTCTATTATCCGATTGCTCATACACCAAGAAAACCATAACATCATCCTACCCTCAGCACTACAAACTAAACTACGCCAAACGCTCTCTCCAATTCAATCCATCTCACATCCACAATTCAGAATGACCATTAAACAGATCCAAGGTTTTTTTTTTTTTATCCTCTTCTTTTTTGTACCAACATGAAGCTAGAATATATACTGACTCGAGCTCTTTGTTGACTGTGAAGATATCCTATCCAACTATCTATTCTCAACATATCTCACACCCGAAATATTATCCAAAACATTAGGAACTATCACGGATGTATTTTTATTACAACATGCCACTTTCGCAACTAACTTAGTCGAAGGAATCATCACGCTAAGAGAAAGACGTATAAGACCCAGGAACAGACGACTAACAAGCTTAACTGAACGCGAATTAGACCTGGTATTACTAAAAGCTGGGATCAGCATCGAGCTGGGAGAAGATCCAAACAGTCGTCAGCTAGATCTAAAAGGGTTCTCCTTTGGATTCATCCAAAATGATGGTGAAGATGCCGGTGACGATGATAATAAGACTAACGAAAAAAGGAGAAGAACTTCATTCAATCACGCCATTCTAAGTAAAACTCAACCCATCCAACTGGACTACTCACCGAAACCGGGACTATCGCTCTTACTCACGAAACAAGTCTGCGAAAGATACAGCAAAATACATGCATGTCTCTTAGCCTTCCTCATAGCACAGCAAACGTGTAAAAACGCGTGGAGAGAATTGACTCAGAAGGAAAGGATCCGATCACGTCTCACTCCTGTCATTCATCGTCATCAAAAGAGTGATACTACTGAAGATAACAACAACAACGACAATCAATCAGTCAAACTGGAAAGATTGGCTTTCGAAGGGTTACGTCGGATCAACTGGTTTATCAACTTGATGGTCGACTATCTCTTCCAAGATGTGATCAGTCACTCGATCCAAATCCTCACCAAAGAGATCAACGAATACTACCTTCAAACATGTAAGAAGAGTTCCAAAGAAGGAGAACAAGCCGATGAGTGGGAAGGCGAAGAATCGAGATCTAGCACAGACTTCTTAGCGATCCACCACACGTTTTTAAGTTTGGTCGAAATCGGCTTAGGCATGAAGAGCGAAAAGATCTACGAGTTGATGCAACTCTTGTTATCCAACTGCACGGAATTCTTTGTTGAACTTGAGAGCTGTCAATACGAGCTGGTGCCGAGTCTTCTGAGCACGCTTTCTCCCAGTCTGCATCCGTCCGATCCTCCTCTTCCTAGCGCAACAACCCTGCAGGAGCTCCGATTTGCCAGACTTTCTCAACACATCCACTCCTTCACCTCGTGCTTACACGTCCTCATTCAAGAGCTGCGAACCCACCCCTCCACCCCATCCACCTCTCTCACCTCCGCTCTCCCTCCCCAGCCTGCCCCACACGATACCAGCGGCTCCCACTCCAATTTGATCAACCCTTCCATCTTCCATCGTGCGTGTATGGAACGGCTAGGGTTCAAGCTCGACTTCAACGGCTGGTTCTCGCTATGAGATCTCCTGGTATCCACTTTGTTTTATCGTCGGCCACTTCATCTGCACCTACACTCTCCAAACGCGCCGTGGTCCGGCAAGTCTTATTCCTCCCTCACCCACTGCGTGTTATTTTCTGGCTACTTCTTCTTACAATCAAATATGTACACCGTGTAAAAGAAATTGACACATAAATACAGCGTGAACTTGAGATCATGCGCGATCTCCTCCTTGATAAAGAGACGCCAAGATACAACGACTGACCGTCTTTTCCAAAAAAAAAAAAAAAAAAGAGAAAGTCTACACACGTACGTCAATGAAACGACAAACAATGGAAGTTAGAAAACCAGGTTAGGGAAGTTCAGTCGTCCATTTTATTTTTTCGTTACTGATATTGTCCAAGTGATACCAATCATGTACGCAAGGAAAACGCAGGAGGTAGAAAGAAACCAATGCATACATGTGATGAGGAGATCAAATGAGATGGATGGGTGGATTTTTGGTCAGATGTAGACATCTGAATGAAGACATGAATGGAAGGAGAGGAGCAGAGAGTATGATGGAAAAGGAATAACGATATCAAGGACATGAGCACTGGGGTTGTTTTGTATTGCGATTATGTAGCATATTGGGCAAGTTCCGGACTGAAACGGACGCGGGCGGAGGCGAGTGATCACAGAAGAGAGGAGAAATGAAGCCCACGAGCTTCCCCAGCACCCCTCCATGCTATTCACTCTTCTTTGGGCATCTCTTCATGTGTATGTCTCATCACGATTGCCTTACATCATTCGAAGGCAGAGTCACTTGGGATTCCTCCGTGAGACAAGATCAGGTCATCGATCTAGTTGTCACCAGCACGCGAACACGGGTCATTGCACGGTTACAGGTGGATGAATCTCTTCTATTTCTACAAAACTATGAGTATGATATACATAGATGATCATGATGGAGTAGCATGAGATTCCGGGACAGGGACGGGGGCATCTTTCTTCAAGCGTTTGTTTGCAAGTTGATCTTTTTTAGCTTGCAGGAGGCGTTTACGATCCTGGATTAATTTTTCGGCGGGACTTTCGAGAGACTGATGGTCGGCTTTATGAGCGGCGGAGCGGGCAGCCAAAGTTTCCTGTTCTCGTTGACGGAGCTCTTCTTGTTGCGCCAGACGCTCCTTGGGGTCACTCGACAGCGCATAGAACCCCGTGCCCAGCTGCCGTCGCTCCGCCTTAGAATCAAAGTACTTTTCAACAGGCTCATGAGTGCCGGGTTTTCGTATGGTTTTGTCCGTTGGTTCCAGGACTGGGAACTGCGTCTGTGAGCCGTAATAAGCTCTGTGAAGATATAAGGGGAAAAAAAAAAATGGCGTGAGCTGTACGGATCTCTTTAAAAAAAGGGGAATTCCTTTCTTCTGAGGAATGGTTGGATAACACACCCGATTCCTTGGACATGGCTTGCACATTCCGTTTGCGAGAAGGCCAGAGTACGTTGTGGGTCCAGATGAGTTGTCTTCAGTTCCGAGGCGGGGATCAAGATATCTCTTCCGAACTCGTCCTTCCCTTCGATCCAATCTTCTTCTTCAGGTTCCGCTTCGCCCAGAAGAGAAGGTAGCTGGTGATTCGTAGACGAGAGTCGACCGGTGAAAGAAGTAGGAGGTAAAGAGGATGGGCCAGCATGGGTGGATGGATAGACTTCTTCCACGCTGTCGTCATCATCTGAATCCGACGATGGCTGGGCTTCAGTCAGGTCCAGATGAGCTCGCTTTGCATCAATGTCCAGCGGACATGACTCTAGCTGTTTCTCCGAAAGTCCCCCCTTCTTTCCGCGTCTATAATTTCCAAGTGGAAAGGAGGGAGATAGAATAAGAGGATGAAGGACGTGTGGCCTGGTAGGGAGTATGGAGGGACTCAACATTGTCGCTTCGTAGATCTTGGACTTGCGTTCCAGAGCTTCCATGGCCAGCTGTTCTTGCACCGAGGGAGGATTCGCAGAGAGTTTCGGGGCGTGAGATTTCTTGGTGGCTTTCCTCGACTTGCTTGGCTCTTTGTGTGACAGAGTACCCCTCGAGTTCGGAATGGAGGTAGTCTTCTTGGTGAGCGCTGAGCCCTTCTTGTAGTGGGAGATGTCGTAGATGTCTTGCTGAGTTTTGTCGGCTGGCTTGGCCTTGCGCGCCAGCGATTCGGCTGTCTTGGATGCCTCCACTGCCCCGAGCAAGCCGGTCATGGAGGAGGCCGAGATGTCGATGCGGTTCGGCATCTGGTGATCCGTTGCGTGTGGGTGGTGTTAATACTCTGCGTGCGGGGACACTTCCGTGCCATACAGTGGCCTACTTTGGCTCACTTTGACTTTGCTGGGCATTTACTAACTTATTAACTAAGTCCCCCCCCCGCGGGGAGCCCGGAGGGCCCCGGGAGGAGGGCTTGTGTTCAGCTAGGGGCATTTATGCATGTACATAAATAAATAAATATGACTGCTGCACGGTTCCCTTTACCCCGCACCCTGCTCGTTGGCCCACCACTCCACTCAACCCTCTCCAAGTCGACTGTTCGATCCCCCAACTGGTCACTTCACTGCACACCCTCCCCGCGAGAATGCGCTACCTGCACGCCCTTGGGCTCCTGTCCGCGCTCGTCCCAGTGCTTCACGCCTCAGGCATCGAAGACCTGCGGCATTTGAAACGCCCGTGCCTCCCCCCGTCGACACCCTCCTGGGAGTATGTCAAAGCCCAATGTGCCACGACGGACTGCACCAACAACGTCAACAGGCGGTACAAACAATTACGGTGCATCGTGTGCGCCGCTACCGCACACAGGCAAGACGTCGACAAGTACTGTCATAGCTGTCACTAGAGGACCTAGCCAGGACTGTCAAGGCCATACACAAAGACCATGGCCCAGGATCCATCATCTGGCAATGCCACAACCAACATCTTTTTTTTTTTTTTTTTTTGAAAAGGTTCAAAACATGATCAAGGTGATTTTCCTGAATCATATGAAAAGGTTTTTTTTGACCCCAATTTCAACAATGAGGACTCTCAATTTTTTTTTTTTTGATTTTGTATTGACCACCAAGCCAATTTGAAATTTTGGGGTGGGTGACTGCCACTGAGAAGGCAAATTTGAGGGTGAAAAAATAATTATTTGCAAAACAACTGAAGAGAAAAGATGTGTGAACACCCACAAGCAATATACATCATTTAGTTGTATGTGTGTACTGTAATTTAGTTTTGTGTGAGCTGATGGGGGGTTTTCCATGGCTTGGGTTAGCAATTGGTTATTTTCTAATAATAAATGTTTCAATATCAATCCGTATGTAATTGTCTATCCCCCTGCGCAAGACAAATAAAACCTCTCAGGTTCATATTTCACCCGCTCTTTTCAATATTTTTGAACTCCAATGCAAGCCAGATCACCTCCATAATTCATGAGGGAGAGTACTAGTAGAGGTTGTATGTCAATTACAGATGATGAATGAATGAAGAGATTTCAGAGAGCCAAGATCCACTAAACAAACAGCGGCCCAGAAGGAGACTTTAATCTGTGGTGAATGGGCACACAAAGGTGTTGAGATTATCATCTTATTTTCCTCTCAATGATCTGTCAGACTTGTTTCTCAGTTATCAACCAAGCTCAATGATTTACATGCTTTATTTTTACCTCCCAAAGATTATAAATTAGGATGCACTTTCCACTCTTCTGTGGTGCCCCCTAAAAATGACTGGGCTCAAAGAAGACAAACATGGCTGAGGATAGTTTTTACATGGCTGTTCACCGTTCTTTCAATGATTGTTAACACAGCCTGCTTTGCTTAATGTATATACTCTGCTTCACAAGCGTATATGTTTGTGTTTTATGTTGTTACAGGCCATGACCCTCACCCCCCACGGTAGCCCAATTGTATCCAGCGCTCTCTTGTCCCTGTTTACCCACCTGGTCATCTGTTCAAGCCTGCAACTCGTCACTGTTTGTTTGTTTCCTTCTCCTCTTGTTCAACTATGTGGTGCCGGATGCCTACCCTTGGCGTGTTGGTGCACCTCCTTTCAACAGCAATTGCTTGGGACCGTGAGGACGTCAATCATCTGGCTACATGTCTGCCAGGCTCGGTGCCGGCAAGATTTTATAAAGCTGGGACTTGCAAGGCGCCAAATTGCCAGAAAGGGGTCCATCGCCGATACTTCTGCTGGAAATGCCCTTGTACAAAATGTGAACCTCAAACTCCTCATGAAGACAAAATATTGTACTGCATCAATCACAAAAATCTGTACAAGAAGAACCTGACAGGGTCATCAAATTGACCATTGCACTTGGAAACCCGCTGGAGCAAAACCTAATGGAAGAATGTGGATGCCCTGACCGGGTGTCTTGCAACCAGCACAACTGCTGCCAAAATCTTTTATTCTCCTTTTTTTTGTAAAATCTCCTGAGAGAAAAACCTGAGAATGTGGTTTCCTTTTCACTGTGAGTAGGAGTGAGACATTGCCTGCTTGACAAAAATCATCTCCAATGTGGGGACTGATGAATCAGGTCAAGGGAACTGGTTTATCAAGCTGATCAGGTATTTTGCCTGGCTTGATGATTATGTTAATTGGAGAAATTGCAATAGTTTTCCATCTGTTAAAGCACATGAACAGGCCATGTTAGCAAGACAAACTTCACATGGTTTGTTTGGCAAAATGGCACTCTGAGCATTTTTCTCCATGTGTCAAGTGAATACACACACACAAAATCTGGTCAGAGAAAGGGGATCCAAGACAACATCCCCTAACTTTGTTTGGGAATCCCCTCACTTTCTTAGGGTGATGCATTTCTGCTTGTTGGAATGATGCATTTCTGTTTTTTGTTCTGATGCATCTCTAATTGTTGTACTGATTCAGTTCTGCTTCATGTTGTACGTTGACTGATACTTAAGATTTATAGTGTGCAATTCTATAAGCAACATTACACTTTCTTAAAAAATAGACAACATTCCTGGCTGCAGACGGACCTGACCCCTACACTGCCGGAATTAACCAGTCAAACACGGCTGTTCAAGCACCGGTTGGACAGGCATTGTCTGACCAAAGCACCTGCCAGCGGGCTAAACAGGCCTGTCCAATCAGTTCCTGTGACCGGTTGCACAAGACCAGCCAGGAACTGATTAAAAAAATCTGTCCAACCAGTTGGCTGATGCTTTGGTCGGATAGTGCCCGTCTGACCACCGGTCAAACACGGCTGTTTGAGCACGGCTCAAACAGCCGTGTTTGACTGGTTAATGCCGGCAGTGCTATCCACTACATAATTCCTTTTTTTCTTTTGTGAGGGGGGGGGGGGTCCAAGTGCATGAAAGATACTGGCATAATTCTCCTTCAGTCTCAAGAATAAGAATGGGACTATCATGGATCAAAAGATACAAGTTGCTAGGATTCTCCCTGTCAAGTTCAACTCATTTAGCAATTGGTTTTTTTCTAGTAATAAATAATTCAACATCAATCTGTATATAATTTTCTGTCCCCTTGCACCAGAGAAATAAAACCTCTCAGGTGCATATTTCACCCGCTCTTTTCAATTTTTGTTTGAACTCCAATGCAAGCCAGCTCACCTCCATAATTCATGAGGGAGAGTACTAGTAGAGGTTGTGTATTGATTCCAGAGGATGAATGAATAAAAAGATTTCAGAGAGGCTAGATGCACTAGGCAAACAGCGGCCCATTAAAAGGAGCCCTTAATCTGTGGTGAATGGGCACACAAAGTTGTTGATATTATCATCTTCTTTTCCTCTCAATGATCTGTGAGACTTGTTGCTCAGTTAGCAATGGAGCTCAATGATTTACATGCTTTATTTTTACATCCCAAAGATTATAAATTGGGATGCCCTTTCTTCTCGTCTGGCCAAGCCCCAGCTAAAAATGAATGGACTTGAAGAAGGCACACAAGGGTTGTTCCATGGCTGTTCACCACTCTGTCAATCTCCATATATGCCTGCTTCACAAGTGCTATGTTGGTGGTTTATGTTGTTACAGGCCATGACCCTCACCCCCCACGGTAGCCAACTCGTATCCAGCGCTTGCTTGTCCCTGTTTACCCGCCTGGTCATCTGTTCAAGCCTGCGACTTGTCACCCTTTGTTGCCTTCTCCCCTTGTCTGACTAGTACATACGGTCCCCGATCCCTGCCCTCAGGCTGCTAGTGCACCTCCTAAGTCCTTTCAACAGTAATTGCCTGGGAGTTGGATCCCAAAGACATTGACCACCTGCCGTACCCAAAATGCCTGCCGCAATGTGTAGTGCCGTACAAATCTTTCAGGGGTGGCACGTGCAGGTTAGGATGGTAATCGGGCGGGCCCACCCACAGCTGACCCGAGACCCAACGGATTGTTGGTCGGGTTTGGGCAGCTTTTTGGCAAAAATCACCTGACCCGACATGAAAACTAATTGGGTCAGGTTCGGGCAGGTGATTTAACCACCGGGTCATGATTTGGTCACCAAAAAAGGTGCCAGACCCCTTAAAAAGGGCTAAAATTGTCAGGTTTGTTGAGCCCGGCCTGACCCAACCCAACCCAAACCCAAAACGTTCCAAAACGGGCTCGGATTTGGGCAATGCTTTTGCAAAACTGATCCGACCCGGTCCAACCCAAATGAAATGTTGGGTTGGATTTGGGAACTGTTTTTTGACCTGAACCCGCCTGATTACCACCCTGATGCAAGGCCCCGAACTGCTTTAACAACATCCCCGAGCAATATTTCTTCTGGAAATGCAGCTATTGCAAAGCTGCAACACTTCCCAAAGACCACACATTGTACTGTAACAATCACCAAGATCTGGACCAGGACCAGGCGGGGCCGTCAAACTGACCAATACACTGCAAAATCTGCTGGAGCAAAACCTAATGGAAGCATGTTGATGTCCTGACCAAGGGTCTTGCAACCAGCACAACGGCTGCCAAAATTTTTTCTCCTTCCTCTTTTTTTCCAAGTTTTGTTT
This sequence comes from Puccinia coronata f. sp. avenae, assembly GCA_002873125.1. Taxonomy (NCBI): domain Eukaryota; kingdom Fungi; phylum Basidiomycota; class Pucciniomycetes; order Pucciniales; family Pucciniaceae; genus Puccinia; species Puccinia coronata. The sequence continues at coordinate 18,141 of PGCI01000603.1, forward strand.
TTGTTGAAGTTTTTTCTGACAAAAACCTGATCAGTGACTAGAATGTGGGTTTCCTTTTTGCTATCAGTTATTACTGTCTTGACAGGAATTATCTCCCAAGATTTTTGGAGAGGAACTTGTAGATCCAGTCAAGGAAACTGAATGAGTTGATTAAATATTTTGCCGGCCTGAGTTAGAGCCATTTACTGCATGTCCACCTGAGCAATTGCAGTGGGTTGCACCTATTCCAGCACATGAAAGGTGCCACAACAAACCTCACCTGGTTTGTTTGGCACTCTAGGGTCCATCTTTCATGGGACAAGTAGATATACACCCGCACCCACACAAAATACTGATGTAATATGGGCAGAAATGACCCAAAAAAGGGGGGGGGATCAAGGACAATGTCCCAGCTACAGACCTGGCCCCTCTCTCCAATCTCATTCCCAATCAAGTTGACATGGCTAATTATATAGCTCACCCATCTCTCTTCTTTTGGGTACTTCTAAACCCCCCCCCCCCCCACAAAAAAAGGTAATTTGGTAGGATGTTCCTCTGTTCCTCTCCAGTTTCTTTGCAGGTTTATTCATGCACATATGTAAAGGAGGAAGGAACCCATGCACCGGCACCCATGCATAAAAACAACCAAGCTTTTTTCCAAGAAGTCACAATTTCCATCCTCATACATATAAATTGTCTTTCCACCTACTGAAGACTCACAAACCTCTGGAGCAGAGATTACATATGTACAAACTCAGGATACTGCAACATATATATAGATATATATATATGTATGTATGTATTGATGGTAGTATTGAATCTTGTTTTCCTCTCCATGATCTGTCTGTGTACAGTGCCCTCCCAGATGTTTATGGCCCACTTCATTTGATTCCCAAAGCTCAACGCACAAGTTTGGAGTCATGGAGGGTTGGCAAAATTATAGAGAATGGTTTCAAAAGAATGAATTTAAAAAAACTAAATCTGTCTTCATCACCTTGAAATTTATACTATTTTTTCCAGTAATCTCCCATTTTGATGGAGTTTTAATAGTTTTCCAAAAAAAATCAAAAAAAATCAGAATTAATAGAATGACATGTGAGAAGAAATGATAATGAATGAAAGATGAAGAAAAAATAACTTTCAGGCCTTTTTATATCAGCTTTGATTCACTACAAAAATTTCTTCAAACACCCCAGTGCTTTTTACAATTTTTTGGGGGTGTAATCCCAATAATATTTTCCTAAAAAAATATTTTTATTTCTTTTCTTTCTTTTATTTCTTTTATTTCTTTTATTTCTTTTATTTCTTTTATTTCTTTTATTTCTTTTATTTCTTTCTTTTCTTTCTCTTCTTTCTTTTCTTTCTTTTCTTTCTTTTCTTTCTTTCTTTCTCTTCTTTCTTTTCTTTCTTTTCTTTCTTTTCTTTCTCTCTTTCTTTTCTTTCTTTTCTTTCTTTTCTTTCTTTTCTTTCTTTTCTTTCTTTTCTTTCTTTTCTTTCTTTTCTTTCTCTTCTTTCTTTTCTTTCTTTTCTTTCTTTTCTTTCTTTTCTTTCTTTTCTTTCTTTTCTTTCTTTTCTTTCTTTTCTTTCTTTTCTTTCTTTTCTTTCTTTTCTTTCTTTTCTTTCTTTTCTTTCTTGTCTTTCTTTTCTTTCTTTTCTTTCTTTTCTTTCTTTTGTTTCTTTTCTTTCTTTTCTTTCTTTTCTTTCTTTTCTTTCTTTTCTTTCTTTTCTTTCCTTTCTTTCTTTTCTTTCTTTTCTCTTTTTCTTTTCTTTCTCTCATTTCTTTTCTTTCTCTCATTTCTTCTCTTTTTGTTTTTCCTTTATGCTCTTTTTGGTTTTTATTATATTAGGGGGGTTCACAATAAGGATCCGCGAGTTTTTTTTTTGAGCGGCGCGAGAAATTCTTAGATGTGCTGCGCGAGTGCTGCGCACATATAATTAAGTTTT